>CM060885.1:13322500-13415000 GCA_030762935.1 Hymenopus coronatus | reverse complement strand
GACCTCTGAATAGAAAAAAAATATAGAAACATGTCCGTTTATGTGTATACGTATACTCCAAGAATACGACACGTAGAATTTCAAGAATATTTCCCCACCTCAACTTCCCTTTACATGGAGCATTTTTAAAAAAATTGATTTTCCCAAAATGTTATTTGCTTAAGATGTTTTTATGACAAACGAAATGTATACCTAGAATTCTCTGGTAATAATATCTGAAGATCTCTTCATCCTGGATAACCTTTATATAACCCGTAAACCTAAGAGATTAACAAATACTTACTACACGAAAAGTGTAGATATTTTTAAATCACTTAATTTATGTTTTATGCCCTTTTTTGTAGAGTTAACAGTTTGCAAGATATTTCTTGTTATTGGTTCCTATTATAATGACTAACACTTTTCTCAAGATGGAAGTCAACTTTCGTTTCATCTCGTTTGTTTTTCACCAGCGAATGTAAAAGAGAGCCGAATTTTAATTGCTTCATATTGCAATAGCCTTCAAAATTTTTATTTTTCTAATTACAAGGAAGCAAGTAATAATGATATTTTGGCTAATGTTTATTTCGATTAGCATGGCGTAGATAAAAGAATAATCTTTAGTTAGGAAAGTTTTTTTGTAGAACTGCTAGAGAAAGTCTTGGAACACATCAGCATTTTTTCACGAATATCGAGTTGAGAATTTGTACAAATAATTTTATTACACATTTCCTTATCATATGCGGTTAATATGTTAATATCTTAATTTTTAATTAGCTGGACTTGAGTAAAAGGTGCACTCATAATATAATAATAACTTAATAGAATGTATTTATTATATTTATATTAAGATATTATCAAGAAAGATTTATTTACATTCTTCGTATAAATTAATACCTTTATTTAATAAACTATGCTAAAGTGTTAGTTAAATGTTTTAAAAACTGCCCCCTATGTGAAGTTCTCCTTGCTTGACCAGGAGAAAGAAAAATCTAATGCGTTCCATTCACATGAGTTTTTCTCTATTTTGAAAAAAATTATAACATTTTAGTATTCTATATAATTCACATATTGTTCTATATTAACATTACCAAAACGGTCTTATTTCTTGTCCTCTTCTAGATAAGAGAAATATAAGCGATTAAAGAGATAGGCAGACAGAACTTTTAAGAGCTAAGCGCTGTGATTTCGTACAAATCCCATTCTCTATGTCGGCCGGTAGTAAAAACTAAAAAGAAAGAAAGAAAGAAAGAAAAAAGAATGACGATTTCTCATTGAAGGAAAGTATAAATGCAAAATTTAAACCAATAACAAGAAATATCTAGAAACGTATGAAAAAGTTAACACATTGTTTGATTATACGAGATCTACATTTTTTCAGTAATGTTTTGTCTTTATCGCTTACGGTTTAGCAGTTATAACAATTCATCAGGAATGCAAAAGACTTTAGAGGTTATTTCCAGAAAATTCAAGATTTGCATTTCATTACTAATGAAAATATCTTAAGCATATGGTATTTTAATCAAAATCATTTCAGACATTTTTTAAAGAATCAACATTTTCAAACATGTTCCATGAAAAGGGTTGTTTGAAGTGAAGAGATTTTATTGAAAATGCTGGTGTTGCATCCTTGTAATACGTAGAACTTAAATATCAAGTTTGGCATTTATCTGACTTTTCGTTTTTGAGTTATGCTTTTCGTGCGCGCGCGCACACACACATACACAAACACACGAGCGCGGGCGCGAACCTTTTGAAAGCAAAAATGTCTTCCACTCATGACTTTGTCTACTTATTCTGCAACAAACTATTCTTATGAAAGCTTATCTTTTATCTAATTCATGCTAATCGAAATAAACATTGAGAGAAATGGTCGTACTACTTATTTGCTTATCCGCACGTGGTAAATAAGGAAATACACAAGGTTAAAGTGGCGGTCATTTGTTTTAATAAGCTGGTTGCTATGTGGTGGCTTTGAAATGCTGTTCCTTTTGCTTGACCAGGACTGGAGAGAGATAGAGAGACAGAGAGAGAGAGAGAGAGACAGAGAGAGAGAGACAGAGAGAGAGAGAGACAGAGAGAGAGAGAGATAGAGAGACAGAGAGAGAGAGACAGAGAGAGAGAGAGAGAGAGAGAGAGAGAGAGAGAGAGAGAAAAGCAAAACGAATGTCAATCTCCCATTTGAGAATATTTTAGATATTGGATAATTTAAACCATAACAAAAAATATCTTGTAATGTTAACCACAAAAATTAAAGGTCATATATTGGGTGTTTTAAGACATCTGCAATTTTTTTAGTAGCATATTGTATACTCTTAGGGTTTTTGAGCTACGTAGAAGTCACCCAGGAAGAATATAACCTCAATGACTATTTCCAGAAAAATCAAGGAATACTGTTTATTTTGCATGAAAATATTTAAAACGCATGGTATTGTAATCAAACGCATTGGAGCCAATTTTAAGAATATCAAAATATACCCGTGAAAAATGTTCCATGTTCAGTTTCAAAGTTCAATGATAAATTAATATAACAAAACCTATAAATAATAATGAAATGTAATCCTGCAATAAACTTATAACAAATGAAGAATAACTTAATGGAAGATCGTATATTCATTCAATAAATCTATTTGTGCTGAATATTAAACTTAACGATGGAAATTATACTTTATTTGGTCGGTGGGGTTTTCTTGATAGATGATTAACTTAAATACTGCCTTTTGTATTTAACTGTATCTTTGAGTTAGGTGTTAATAGAAATACATACATACATACACACATACATACACACGCACACACACACACAGGATTTTGAATTTGTTTTTTGATAATTTTGGCACGTTATTTTGTTGTTCGTTATAAATTTTATAATACATTGGTTTTATATACAAGCTTAATATTGAATTAAATATAATATTTTTATATTTTTAAAGAAGGTTAATTCCTACTTTATTTTTATATACACACCTACACACAATCTCAGATACATGCATGTTTTTCTTCTGAATAAGGTGTACTCTCTGTTGTAAATTTAAGTTGTTGTATTTGAATATCTTTGTCTTTTTATTTTGGTGTTTACTCTTTTACTTTGTGTGTGTTTTTTTTTTTTTTAATATTTCTTACTATTTTATGTATTACAAAAGCATATACGGTCTGTGGACAAGTGCGATTGATGAAGCTTAATGAAGCTTTTCTGGATCAGGGTACATCAAAACACGCATTTTATGTGGATATTTGGTTAGAATACCTGATAGTCAAAATAAAAATATTCGAATTTTAGTTATAGCTTCATGCGATATATATCCTATTGGAATAGCGTACACGTTAATACATCATATTGCCCCAGGAACTATTATAATTTTATGACTACATATTAACATTTCTGGACGCAAAAAGTTTTTGATAACGTGAAATAAGTGTGTTATATTTTCCCTATGTGGTGCTGAGTATATTGCAAGTATATACTAAGCATATAATTAGTGAAAATTATTTTCAGGGTCACATTAGAAGGTAGTAAATCAATAGTTTCAATTAAATGCAAGAACATTATTTTTTCAATGTTTATAGATGTATGACATCTCCAGAATATTTAAATTGATGGATGGGGTGAGTTCTCCAGTTTCAGCCGAATTCCGTGGAAGCTGATATCAGGATAGGTACCTAATATGAAAATTGCGGGAGTTTTGTTCAGGGAGGTCAATGTTACACTCTGTTTTAGGTTATTGCCTTAGTTTTATTTGTATGGTAATCTGTTACTATTAGTATTAAAATCCTAAAGTTTATTTGGTATAAGTTTAATTTTTATGATACTTATTGCATATATTAATCCAGTGGGTTAAAAATATATTCGTTTCTAGCATTAGATGGCACATTTTATATTTTAATTCTGAAAATATTTATCTTATCCTAAGTAAGGATCTGCAGTTTTTAAGCGTATCTTTCAGAACATGTAGCAAAGCTTTTAATTTTCTAGCATACACATTTGAACAAACACCAAAGAAGTTCCTTCAAACATGACGTCATCCTCCGTGGGTTAATGGTTACCATGATAACTTCATATACCCAAGGTCGCGGGTTCAAACCCGGCGGAGGACGATGGATTGTTTCGGGTGTAGTATGGCTCCCTTCGGAAGGGAAGTAAAGCCCATATCGTAGATTTACGGCACGTTAAAGAACCTCTAGCCTGATAGAGAGGCCTCTGAGCAAAATTAAGCGGTCTTTCTCACCTAATTTAGAATAGTACGCTGAGAACAACATAGTTAAAGAGCGTCCATAAATAACACGCCATTTACATTTTTCAAATATTATATGGCGTATATAAAGGTGGCACGTCTCTAAAATGTGACCAGTATATGAATTTAAGATTTTTATAAAACTATTAAACAAGAGTTTGTTTCTTCTTGAAAATGGCCAGTTGAATTCTCCGCCCTCCTCCGCCGCAATTAAATAATCTAGGAACTAAAGGAAAAAGCTAAACTTGACTATTACTGTACATATTTAGAATCTATTTGGCAATTTCAATTGTTCTTTCACCACAAAAGCACACCTATAGTTTATTGCCTATGAAATGTTTCCAGATTTTGGAAATTTTGTTGGGGATGAAGGAAATTAATTAGATCAGAAATATATTGTCCATTGACATTTACATCAATATTAACTGGATTTTATCCAGTTTTAAAACATATCAATGATATTTTTAAAGGGTAAAGTGTGGAGAAACTATTAAAACTTAATAACCGTCTAGAAGGAAGTAAGTGAAAATAAGTAAGTTGTCACTTGATGTGTAAAACAATACACAGGTGGTCAGCTTCTCTGCTTTATAAAATGGCTGATGTGCTACAGCACATGACTTTCTGCAACGAAAATTGTTACTAATGTTTAGTCCTCTACTTCAT
The DNA here is from genome assembly GCA_030762935.1 of Hymenopus coronatus. Classification (NCBI taxonomy): domain Eukaryota; kingdom Metazoa; phylum Arthropoda; class Insecta; order Mantodea; family Hymenopodidae; genus Hymenopus; species Hymenopus coronatus. The sequence continues at coordinate 13,410,126 of CM060885.1, read as the reverse complement.
GCAAAACAAGATAAACATTAGCAAAATGGTTTTAGAACACATTTCCTTTTAAGAAGTACAAGGGGAATTAGGAAATAAAATAGACTAAAGCGTTAGACAAATCTCGTAACTGTCGGTCATTATCTCATAACTTTGAAATTCAGTTCTCCCTGCATGACAAGGATAACATTCGAGAGAAGCATACTGAAAGGTTTAAACCAAAACTCAGGAATATCTCGGAAATGGCTAACCCTACACAACAAAATAATAGAATAAAATATGAGATAAAATATAAAATGTATTTTTTATAAATTGTGTGTCATACCGAGATCTGCATTTGTTAGGTATAAGAAGCTTTTGTCTATCTCTGACAGTGTACGGTTCATGCAGGTTAAAGTGTGCTTCAAGGCTATTTCCTGAAAATCCATGATATTCATTTTATTTCTGATATAGACATCTTTAATATAATTATGGTATTTTCTAGAAAACCGGAAATTTCCAAAAAGGTTTCATTTATAAAAATAAATGTAAATGGTGTATTATTTACGGACGCTCTTTATCTGATGTGGTTCTCAGCGTCCCATTCTAAATTGGGTGTGAAAGACCGCTTAATTTTGCTCAGAGGCCTCTCTATCAGGCTTGAGGTTCTTTTACGTGCCGTAAATCTACGACATGGGACCAATGGATTTACTTTCCTTCCGAAAGAAGGCATGCTAAGGATTTTTACACCTGAAAAAAACCCATTGTCTTCCGCCGGGTTTGAACATGCGACCTTGGGTGCATGAAGTTAGCACAGTAACCATTACACCAAGAAGGGTGACTTTCCATTTAGAGGAAACATAGTTTGGGCTCGCGGGATTTCTTCTGAAAAGCTTGTGAAGATACTAACTTAAATACCTTGTTTGGTATTTAACCGAGTTTTCGTTTTTGAGTATGGGTAGTATACAATACCTTCTCTATCTACCCTATACATTGGTTGTGTGCTTTGACGAGATGTACATTTGTACGTTCTCTAATTAGTACAAAGTACATAGGTGGAGAATATATTGCATTCCACCCAAAAATCGATACCGAGATTTCACACGTTTTAGGGTCCCTGAAAGCAAAGAAACGCCGTTCGTACTAGGTACATACTATATCTATTTACTATGTATACCTACATAGTGTAAGAAAAGGTAATAGACAAAAGTTCAAGATATTCATGTATTTGTCATGTTAATATACGGCTTTTAAGTTAAAATGAATAACAATTTTTAGGAAATGAGTTTTCGAAAAGTTTCTCATGTAAACAGTAGTTTCTGATGGGAGGATATAGTACCCAAAAATTTCTATACTGAAATTTCACCGGAAATACATGTTCTAAGACCCACTGATTAAAAAACATTTTTTTTTTTCGAAACATGTACATGTTGTGTATATGCACAGATGTTAATGAACTATACCGAAGTAATTTCACAGAATATGTTGGTTACCTAAATAAGTAATTTGAGATAGGAGACTTGTGGCCTATTTATTGAAATTTCTAAGTAATAGCTATAGGTTTCTGAAGTGCCAGTACGCCACGTATCGCGGCACATCGTCTGGAATGAAAAAAATAATAATAACAAACATTTACTCGATGAATCGAGCTCATGGCCTTTGAGATAGCAGCTTCCCGCGTTATGCATTAAGCCACCAGAGCAGTTGAAAACACGGCTCCAGAGGAGGTTACATAATTCAAGAACGTACTTAATAAATGTTCAGTGTCGCACTGTCAAGTGATTAGTTCCAGATTTTATAGATGTTTGCGACATTAAATCTCGAGAACGCTGGTAACGAGCTGCTAAAAATCGATATTTCTATACTCGGGCAGCAGTTGTAAAGACATTCTAAGCCATTTTTCAGCCTGCTTTGCTTTAACACCGGTTTATCAGCACCTGATACCCATACGTTTAACGCTACGGGCAGCAGAGCTCCAAAACAAAAAATCAATTGAATACCAGACATGGTATTTAAATTACTTATCTTCCAAGAATGCGACACTTAAATTTTTTAAAAAAAAATCCCCAACTCTCAACTACCCTTTACATGGAAGATGTTTCGAAAATGTTGATTTTTTAAAAAATGGCTCTAATGATTTTGGTTAAAATATTTTATTTAAAATATATTTTTATGTGAAAATATTTAAAATATTTTTATAACAAACGAAATGTACATCCTGAACTTTCTGAGAATAGTTTCTGAAGAGCTCTTCATTCTGGATGACTTTTGTATAGCTGGCAAACAGTAAGAGATGGACAAAAACTTACTACAGAAAATTAAAACACGCATTAATGTTATATACTTTTTATGTGGAATAAACCATTTTTTATATATCCTGGATAATTAGTAGCAATTTTAGGGCCACTTAAACTTTTCTCAAACGGGAAGGCATGTTTCTTCTCGTTTCTCGTTTGTTTATTTCTGGCAAAAAGAAAGAGAGAGAGAGAATGGAACTTCCATTGTTTCGCATTGCGATCGGCTTTTAAAGGACTTGACTATCTCTTTAGCCTGTGCAGTCTCTTATTTCTCTTCTACTTACAAGGAATTAAGTAATAAGACAATTTCTGCTAATGTTTATATCGATTAGCATGAAACAGGTTCAAAAATAGGTTTTTTATCAATAATTTATTACAAATAGTGTAGAAAAAGTCATGTGAATAAAAAACTTAAGATTTTTTGTGCACAAAGCTTTTGTCTATCTCTTAAGGTTGACAAGTCACTCAGAATAAAGAGGACATCACGAAGTGCGTTTTATTTATCATGTAAATATCTTTAATACGAGATTTGAATTAAAATAGTTATACCTAATTTTGAGAAAATAAAACTTCGAAAATTTGCCAATAGAAAAGGTTAGTTTGTGGAGAAGAAATTTTCTTGAGAAGCTCCGTGTCACATCCTTGGAAAAAACTGAACTTAAATTTCAAATTTAGTCTTTAACTGACTTTTCGTTATTGAGTTACGCTGTCCACAAACACACGGACATGCGGGTACACATACCCGTACCTTTTCTAAAAATCTGATGTGTTCCATTCATATTACTTTCTCCATACCTCTGTAAAAATTATTCTTAAAAAGTTTAGTCTTTCATTTTCTTCATTCCCAGTCGAGATAAACATTGATAGAAATGGTCTTACTACTTGCTTCCATGTAAGTAGGAAGAAAATAAGGATACTAGGCTAAAGCGATAGTAAATTATTTTTAAAGCAAGTTGCTATGGGATGGAAATTCCTTTTGTTTTGTTTTATTTTTCTTGCATGGTCAGGAGAATAGTTGAAGTATTTTAAAACTGAATAATAAGGAATATCTCGGATATGGTCAACTCCACGTAAACAAATGTACATGACATAAATTGTGCATTTTAACGAGATCTAGTTTTGTATAGTAATTTTTGGTTATCTTTTATCAGATATGCAAAAGTCATTCAGAATAAAGAGGTCTTCAGAGGCTATTCCCAAAAAATTTAAGATATTCATTTTATTTATCATCTAAATATCTTTAATATATATCTACGGTATTTTATTCAAAATAGCCCGTTTCTAGAAAATCAAAATTTTCGAAATGTTTTCCATATAAAGGGTAGTTTGAGGTGCAGGATTTTCTCGAAAATCTTTGTGTAGCCTCCCTGGAATATGCCAAACTTAAATACCTAATTCGGTGGTTAACGGTCTTTTCGTTTTTGAGCTATGCTATCCACAAATATGTGCATTTTTCTAAAAATGCTTTTTTAGATTCAGGGGGTCTTAAAACACGTATTTCCGGTGAAATATCGGTAACAAATGTTTGGTTGGAATAATACTTCCTTTATACACTAAGTATATGCATAGTATGTGTAGAGAAATTAAAAGAGCTTCTTTTATTTAGGGTCCCTAAAACCCTAGGGTCTTGGCATTGAATTTTTGGGTGAAATGCAATACCTTGTCCACCTGTGTACTAAGCACGAAGTAGAGAAAATATAATTCTATTAAATTACTCTCATATCACAAAGCACATAGAAACCTTCATTTAACTGTTAATGTAAGCGATAGATATCTGATTGCATTATCTCAAGGTGGGACGTCTGCAGCGCAGATTGACAAGTCCTCGAGATTAACATATCTTGACAAGTCATGAAGAAGTAGAATCCGAGTTAGCGAAGATAATGTGACGACCTCTGTATGGACATCGCTGCCTCAGTACGGTTTGTTTCGAACAGTTGAGCATGCAGTGTGGCGCGAAACAGCAAGTAGGTACTTGCGCACTTTTCGTCGTTGGCTGTGCTGAAATGTCTGACCTCTAAAACAGGTAAACAACTGAGTGCTATCTTTTCGTTTCTGAAGTTAAACGTGACAATCTCTGATAATATAACCATCCTGTTTTTCTTTTGTCTTAATTCATTAAAACATCCCAGCTTTACCGAACTGCGGTTTGTAGAGCATTCCATTTTAATTGCACGTTCATAGCAGGACAGTAATTGATGTAAGTACTAAATTAAAAAGCTGTAGCAAGTCTATGAACTATTTTGTAGGTTGTTGCCGTTACTACTATATTATTATTATTATTATTATTATTATTATTATTATTAATATCAAATAGATCAATAAGTAATGCACATACATTTATTATTCAACACCTTTCTTTGGAACAACAAAGTTTCATTATTTTCGGATAAATGACTGTCATGCAGTCTAGTTTTAAAGTAGTGGAAGTTCCTACAAAGCAGAGAGGTGTGATTGAATTTCTTTTCGCGGAGCAGGAGGCCATTTCAAACATCCACAGAAGCTTACAAAATGGCTGTAGGGATCAAGCTGTGTAGGAATACCATGCATCAGTCGAGTTAGCAGAGAGGCAGATCGAGGTAAAGCAAGACTATCAGGAGAGCGAAACCAGCTTAATGGTACCGAACTAACAATTTGACATATATGTGACGCTGGGTTATAGATTTCAATGGAGTCTATGCAAAATAAAGATACCCGTGGCCAATTAATTGGTGAATAATCCAGATTTGTAATAAAAGAAGCACTGAGTAACAAAAAAATATCAAGGGTCTTACTTATTGAACGTACCTCGTATTATTATTATTATTATTATTATTATTATTATTACTATTATTATTTATTATTGTTCATTTGAAACTCGTGTGTAAGTTTCGCAGTAAGTCTTTCTCTAACTTTTGTTTTAATAATTGCTCAGACGGGACGTGTATGAGAAAATACAAAATCTGCAAGAATTTCACACAAGAATGCTGGTAGTCTTCTCCCTCTCCTTCCAAAAAAATCTTAAATTACCGTTTTTTCACTATTGAAATTATTCTTAACTTCCGTGTTGGTTCACGCCTTTGTTGCTTCCTTCTTCATGTTAAGTTATCGTATATGGTTCATATGTAGAGAAGGTATTCAATTGCACAAAAAAAAATTCCATACAGAAAGTTCAGCAAAAATACATATTTAGGGTCCCCTGAAATATATGTAGCTCCTATAGAGAATGACAAATCGTGTACAACTTTCTCTAGAAGAGAAAGCAATAAATGACAGAGGAAAATCAACATCACGCGAATGTAAAACCTATTACTTCTCTACACGTACTATGTGCGTAGTGTATAGAGAAGGCATAGTAATGCACCCAAAAATTCGATACGAGATTTCACCGGAAATACATGTTTTGGGTCCCCCAAAATCCAAAAAAAGCATTTCTAGAAGAAGGTGCGAGTGTGTGTGTCTGTGGACAGCATAGCTCACAAACGAAAAGACCGTTAAATACCAAACTTGGTTGATTTTCAAGAAGTCCCCCCCCCCCCCGCCACAACTACTCCTTACATGGAACTTTTTTTTTGTCGCCCTCCGTGGTGTAATGGTTACCATGCTAACTTCACATGCCCAAGGTCGCGGGTTCAAACCCGGCGGACGATGGGTTTTTTCGGGTGTCAAAATCCTTAGCATGGCTCCTTCGGAAGAGAAGTAAAGCCGTGGGTCCTGTGTCGTATATTTACGGCACGTAAAAGAACCTCCAGCCTGATAGAGAGGCCTCTGAGCAAAATTAAAACGGTCTTTCACGCCCAATTTAGAATGGGACGCTGAGAACCATACAAGTTAAAGAGCGCCCATAAATAACACGCCATTTCCATGGAACTTTTTTCAAAAAAATTTATTTTCTCAAAAATGACTCTACGATTTTGATTAAAATATCGTATATTAAATATATTTACCTGATAAATAATATGCATATCTTTATGTTTCTATGGCCTCTGAAAATTACTTTATTCTGGATGAATTTTACAGAAGTTTGCATAACTGCTAAAACATAAGAGATAGACAAATACTTACCATAGAAAACATGTAGAGCACATTAAAACACAATTTATGTTACATACTTTTTTTTCGTGGAGTTGATCGTTTAGGAGATATTCCTTGTTTTTGGTTTCAGTTTTAAAAAACATACTTTTCTCATACGGGAATTTGTCAACTCCTGTCCATACAAACAAAGGAAATTCAGTCACATAGCAACCAGCTTTTGACTATCACTTTAACCTATGGTAGCCCATATTTCGCTTCTACTTACAAGAAAGCAGGTAAAAAGACTATTTCTGCTAATTTTTCTGAATTAGCATGAAGTAAATAGAAGCATTAACTTTTTAACAATAATTTATTGCCGCGATGCAGAGGTCATTTGAATGGATCACATCAGACTTTTTTTAACTCTCTTTGTTGCTCCAAATCTGCTTCTTTTTATTGTTGTTTAGATTCTGTTAGACTGTTTATTACTTTGGAACGGAAGTTCTAGATGTTGTTGTTGGCTGCAGGAATTAAAGATGGGCTGGTACTCCGTTGGTCTCGGAATTGGCTGGGCTGCTGTACTCTCTGGAGCTCCGCCCCTCCTTGTCGCTGTATTGAAACGTGTTTTGTAGTTATGAATTTACCGATTGATCTGCTACGTTGGCCACACTTACAGTTGGCGGCACTGTACATTTTGTTTACCACCAAACCGATTATTGAAACAGCTTCATCCTTTATTCCTTGCTATGGAAGCCGATAATTCGTTATTATTTACTAATAGCTGCATCGTCGGTGAATATAAGAATCTCAATCCCCATGCTTGGTTGGTAAGATCTTGTAGGTGAGAGCGAAATTAAAAGGAATTTGATAGGTTTAGCAACGTTAAAACGTTTATTCGAGGAACTTATTATAACATCATGGCGTATCAAGACGCTCAACTTGAATTGATTCTCTTTACAACAATTTTGCTTAATATCTGTCTTATGGAAGGTACTTACATAAATGATTGATAAGAATTATCAAAGTACAAACTTTTATATACAATTACCCTAGTATTAACCTCGATTTCCGAGATTAGCTCGTAGCGTCTTCACTTTTCAGACGCTGTATAAAACTTTTCACCCATATCATAAAGCGGAGGATCATTTTTTTTTAAGCATTGTAATCTGCAAGTCACCACGGCGGTGGCAGATTTCCTTGTTCTCAATTTTAATGAAGTATATATATATAGACGTTTGTAAACTCATAGTAATTAAGATTAATGCATTTAAATAATTTTCATAGTAATGTTCGTAAAATCATGACCTTTTCTAAATTAACTATTTGTTAGCTTTTGTGCTTCTTCTTTGTTACATTCTTAAACAAATTACAGCATCCGGTATATTGCAAGTTCTTCTTCTTTTTGTTCTCCCATATTACGTGTTTATTTAGGTTTTATTTACTTAATACACTTTCATAAACATAAAATTTTAGTTATTTTATTTATAATAATGAGGAGGTATATTTATTACATATTCTTGACTATGTTACTTTCGTTAAACACGCCATTTTGAGGAGTTTTCGTGCGTGTCGCCAGGCGATAACTTCACCTTTTAATTTCTTCACATTCATCCCCTTTGCTTTCACGTGCCAAACAATAATATTTTATGATTTTTAGTACTGTTTTAGGGCAATATAGTTTTATTTCTAGTTACCTAGATTGCATTACGCTTAAATTCTGCGTCAACGTTAGGCTTTTTCGCCTATTTTCTCTAAATAAGCGTATGTAAATGCTGAAATACTTTATTTTTTTACGATGTTGTGCACATTTAACATTCTTAGGCCCGCTTTTAGAAAACCAGTAAAACGTTTACGACGACTGCTACGGATACTTTAGCTGCAGGTGGATTTTACAATCGCTGATTAAATGTGATCTGTCAGTAAAATATATCCCCTTATAATCTCCTAACCTGATCGTATTTTAGGGTTATTTGCGCTCTTTGATTAATAATGGCAGAGAGGAGCTGCTCTGATTTCTATGAAAGAGAACAGCGTGAAATGGTATGTTGTATGACCTGCACAGACTTTTTTGGGGTCTTGGAACTAATACTGAATGTGGGGCTTGATTTTATATCTTCAAATAAAGATACGTTTACTTACTACCTAACCGTACATTAAATCATGAGTTTGAACCCTTCGGGCCTTATATTATGTTTAGTCACATTTATACTGATGTGGAGTTTGTTATCACTTAACACAGTTTATCACACACGCCCAGTCATCGCGGGTAAAATTCATGCTCCCATATTCATGTCACAACTTCTACTTCTTTGTCGATGTATAAAACTATAAATAAAGCATTACTAAACATACAAAAACTTCCCTAAATGCTTTTTACTTTGTCTACATGTACTATGTAGAGGGATACAACCATAGTAGGTAGAGAAGGAATTTTATTCCAAGCCCCAAGCATTAAAAAAAACCCGAGATTTGACTGAAGTGTGTAGTAGTAGTTTTGAGTTTCCTGAGTCCATAAAAGTGCTTTAGAAAAATTCCCGTGTTTATGCGTGTATGTGTGTGCGCGCGCGAGCGCGCCTGGAATAGCATATCTCAAAAAGGAAAACTCGCTTAAATAACCAAATTTGATATTTAAATTTAGCACCTTCCAAGTATGTTTCACGAAAGTTTTCAAGTAAATCACTTTATCCCAAACTACACTTTACATAGTATATTTTTCAAAAAGTTTGTTTTTCTAAAAAATTACTCTTATTTTCATTCAAATACCGTATGTTTAGTATTATTTCATGATAAATGTATTTATATAACTTCAATTTTCATAGGATACGCTCTGATGACCTTACATTCTAGATGAATTCTGTGTAAACTGCAAGTGAGAGAGAGAGAGAGAGAGAGAGAGAGAGAGAGAGAGAGAGAAAGAGAGACGAAAGCCTACTGCACAAAAATGTATATTTCATTAAAACTCGTAATTTAAGTCATATAAATTTTGTGTAGAGATAACCGTTTCCGAGATATTCCTTGTTATTGCTTTCAATTTTAAAAATCTATAAACTTTTCTCAAACGGGAAAAAACCCAATCGTTTCATATCTCTTTTGTTTAACTCCTGGCCAAGCAAAGAGAACCGAATTTCAGTTGTATCGCATAGCGATAGTTTTAAAGGTTTTGACTAAAGCTTTAGTCTAATGTATTCCCTGATTTCCCTTCTACTTACGAAGAAGTAAGCAAGGGCCATTTCTGCTAATATAGATAAAATAACAATCCTTTGCAACAGCAGTTTGTTGGCAAAACTGGTAGAGAAAGTCATGTGAACCGAACATTAGATTTAGTTTTTTTATTTAACTAATTTTGATAAAAATATTTAAAAAGCATGTGTACCAACAGATTGTAAATTTGCATAAAAGCTTTAACGGACAATGATAAGAATGAAACAATGTTTAGTGTAACATTGCGACCCAAAATATAACTATAGATTAATACTTATTCTTACTTAACTACACATTGTAAAATTGTAACTTAAACGCAGAAAACTAATGTTGTCGTGGCTTAATATTATTTCACTAAGCGTTGGAGATGATTTGAGACAAATATTAAGTAAAGTGCATATCGGAATGACCAATGAGCATTGGTTATACACGTTAGGACAGTATGTTGTAACTCCATGCATTCCAATTTAAATACGATTATAAGCACAGAATAGCCACCTCATTATTTGCCGAAAGGTGTCGGTCCCCATGGCCGCGCTCGCCTAGGCGTCTCGCTTTGGTGCTTCGTAGCGCAGGGGATCATCGGTTCGAGTCCCCCTTTGGGCATGGGTGTTATAAGTTTGTGTACATGTGTGTGTAAAAAGAAGAAATCAGTAATCATACAGCAAACTAAGTGAACAATCAGGTAAATAAAGGTAGAGTATACAGCGAAAAAAAAAAAAAAAAAAAAAACATGTTTTGTAGTGTTTCCGTAATGTAGTGATTAAACTTGATATCTTTCCCAACAATGACCAAGGTCCAATAATGCAACATAGCTGATATTTTTGCTTAAGTTGTTATTACTTTCTCTGCCGAGTGCTATGTACAGAAGGTATTGTATTCCACCCAAAAATTAAAAAATGAGATTTAAGATCTCACCAGAAGCATGTGTTTTGAGGGCCCTTGAATCCAAACAAAAATTAGCATGAGGTCCGTGCATGTTTTTGCAGCATAGCTTAAATACCAATTTGGTGTTTGAAAGTTTAATATCTTCCAAGTAAGCTCAAGAAAATGTCCCATATTTAAACTTTCGTTTACATGGAAACATTGTTGAAACTGTTGTTTCTCTCAAAATGGCGCTAATGATTTAGATTAATTAGAACGTATATCTTGAATTACCTGGGAACATCATTTAAAAGCCTTTCATACTGGATTACTTTTGAAAAGATAGTAAGTATCAATTTAAAAAAAAAAAATTTGATGTGTTCCATCACATGACTTCCTCTACATAGCTGTAACAAATTACTGTTAAAATCTTATTTTCTATCTACTTCTAGATAGTCGAATTAAACATTTCCAGGAGTAAACAAACGAGAAACAAGAAGAAATATGTGACCAAAATTGAAACTCATAATCCGGAATATCTCGAAAACAGTTAACTCTACAATAAAATAAAGAAAAGGAAAAAGAAAAACAAAAGAAAAGAGAAATCTACATTTTTTGTACAGTAATGTTTTGTATATCTCTTACGGTTTGCTAGTTATACAAAAGTCATCCAGCATAAAGAGTCCTTCAGAGACAATTCCTAGAAAATTCAAGATAGGTATATATTTCGATTATCATAAAAAATATCTTAAAATTGAAGTATATTTAACGAAATAATTAGAGCGATTTTTGAGATTTTGTATGTATGTATGTATGTATGTATGTATGTATGTATGTATGTATGTATGTATGTATGTATGTATGTATGTATGTATGTATGTATGTATGTATGTATGTATGTATGTATGTATGTATGTATGTATGTATGTATGTATGTATGTATGTATGTATGTATGTATGTATGTATGTATGTATGTATGTATGTATGTATGTATGTATGTATGTATGTATGTATGTATGTATGTATGTATGTATGTATGTATGTATGTATGTATGTATGTATGTATGTATGTATGTATGTATGTATGTATGTATGTATGTATGTATGTATGTATGTATGTATGTATGTATGTATGTATGTATGTATGTATGTATGTATGTATGTATGTATGTATGTATGTATGTATGTATGTATGTATGTATGTATGTATGTATGTATGTATGTATGTATGTATGTATGTATGTATGTATGTATGTATGTATGTATGTATGTATGTATGTATGTATGTATGTATGTATGTATGTATGTATGTATGTATGTATGTATGTATGTATGTATGTATGTATGTATGTATGTATGTATGTATGTATGTATGTATGTATGTATGTATGTATGTATGTATGTATGTATGTATGTATGTATGTATGTATGTATGTATGTATGTATGTATGTATGTATGTATGTATGTATGTATGTATGTATGTATGTATGTATGTATGTATGTATGTATGTATGTATGTATGTATGTATGTATGTATGTATGTATGTATGTATGTATGTATGTATGTATGTATGTATGTATGTATGTATGTATGTATGTATGTATGTATGTATGTATGTATGTATGTATGTATGTATGTATGTATGTATGTATGTATGTATGTATGTATGTATGTATGAATGTGTGTATGTATGTATGTATGTATGTATGTATGTATGTATGTATGTATGTATGTATGTATGTATGTATGTATGTATGAATGTGTGTATGTATGAACTCGGAAACGAAAACTAAGTCGTTTAATGACAAAAGTTCTATTTGTGTTCAGTACCTTTTAAGGATACGATAGGAAGATTTTAAATAACGCCCCGTTTACATTAAACATTTTTTCGAAGATTTTCATTTTTTAAATATGGCTATAGCAATGTTGGCTATAATAACATATTTTTAAGATATTTTAATGATTAATGAATAGGAAATGAGTATAGCCTCTGAAGTCTTCTTAACTGGTTAACAGTAAGAACTAGAAAATCTATTTTTCTGGAGTTAACCTCTGAGATATCATATAGCGAGCAGCTACCTAAATGTGTGATTATCACTTATATATAATATATTTCCGTATTTACACTGACATTTCTCAATTAACGTGAAACAGTTGGAACAATAAGCCTTTAAAGAACGTTTTATTCAAGAACGGGTAAAAACATTCCTGTGAATATGATACGTCTCTCTTCCCTTTACCTTCAGATCGTGCATGGAGAACAGAATTTCAATCACAGTGACCCGCTCTTAAAAGATTTGTCTATCACTATTTCCCCTTGCATCTAAAGAAATTACGTAATGCTTATCTTGATTATCCTGAAGTAGAAAGAAGATAAGCTTCTTAAACATATTTTGCAGTAAAATGTACGTGTTAATGTCGTGTTATTTATGGACGCTTTAACTGCTGTGGTTCTTAGCGTCCCATTCTAAATTTGGCGTGAAAGACCACTTAATTTTACTCAGAGGCCTCTCTATCAGATTTGAGGTTCTTTTACGTGCCGTAAAACTACGACAGGGGAGCAACGTCTTTACTTCCCTTCCGAAGGAAGCCATGCTAAGGATTTTTACACCCGAAAAGATCCATCGTCCTCCGCCGGGTTTGAACCCGCGACCTTGGGTATATGAAGTCAGCATGGTAACCATTACACCACGGAGGACGACATTTTGCAGTAGAATAGGTAGAGAAAGTCATGTGAATGTAACACATCAAATCTATTTTTACTTTCTCCATACGCACTATGTACATAGCGTATAGAGAAAGTATTGCACTCCACCAAAAAATTCGATACCGAGATTTCACCGGAAATATATGTTTTAGGGTCCCGAATATCCAAAAGAAGCATTTTCACAAAAAGGTCCGTGTGTGTCCGTGTGTCCGTGTGTCTGTGAACACGATAACTCGAAAACGAAAAGTCGGTAAAATACCAAACTTGGTATTTAAGTTTAGTATCTTCCAGGGATGCGACACAAAGATTTTGAGAAAAATACCCCCACCCCCAACTACCCTTTACATGGAACTTTTTTCGAAAATTTTGATTTTCTCAAAAATGGCTTTAACGATTTTGATTAAAATTTCGTATATTAAACATACTTACCTGACAAATAAAATGTATATCTTGAATTTTCTGGGAATAGCCTGTGAAGAGTAGTTTATTCTGAATGAATTTTACTAAATTTTGAGTAACTGCTAAACCGTAAGATATGGACAAAACCTTACTACACAAAATATGTAGAGCACATTAAAACACACAATTTATGTTGTATACATTTTTTCGTGGAGTTCGTCGTTTTTGTGACATTCCTTATTTTTGGTTTCTGCTAAGAAAAACGCATACTTTTCTCATACAGGAACTTGTCAACTCCTGTCCATATAGACAAAGGAACTTCATTGACATAGCAACCAGCTTTTGACTATCACTTTAACCTACAGTTGTCCCTTATTTCGCTTCTACTTACAAGGAAGCGAGTAATTAGACTATTTCTGCTATTTTTTTCTGATTAGCATAAAGTAAATAAAAGTATAAGCTTTTTAAGAATAACTTGTTGCAGGGATATGGAGAAAGTCATGTGAATGGTACACATCAGATTTTTACTTTCTCTATACTCACTATGTACATAGTGTATAGAGAATGTATTGCACTCCACCAAAAAATTCGATACCGAGATTTCATCGGAAATATATGTTTTAGGCTCCCCTGTATCCAAAAAAAGTATTTTCAGAAAAAGGTCCATGTGTGTGTGTCCGTGTGTCAGTGTGTTCGTGTGTCTGTGAACACGATAACTCAAAAACGAAAAGTCGGTAAAATACCAAACTTGATATTTAGGTTTAGTATTTTCCAGGAATGCGACACGAAGATTTTGGGAAAAATCCCCCCACCCCAAACTACTCTTTACATGGAACTTTTTTCGAAAATTTTGATTTTCTAAAAAATGGTTCTAACGATTTTGATTAAAATATCGTGTATTAAAGTTATTTACCTGACAAATAAAATGTATATTTTGAATTTTCTGGGAATAACCTCTGAAGACTTTATTCTGGATGAATTTTTCATAACTACTAAACCGTAAGAGATGGACACAAATTTAACCCACAAAAAATGTAGATCACGTTAAAACACACAAGTTATGTTATATACGTTTTTTTCGTGGAGTTGATCGTTTTTGAGATATTCCTTTTTCTTGGTTTCAGCTTTGAAAAACTTATACTTTTCTCATACAGGAATCTGTCAACTCCTGTCAATACAAACAAAGGAACATCAGTCACATAGCAACCAGATTTTGGCTTTCACTTTAACCTATGGTACTCCCTTATTTCGCTAGTACTTACAATAAAGCAAGAAATAAGACCATTTCTGCTAATTTTTGTCGATTAGCATGAAATAAATAAAACATAAGCTTATTAACAATAATAATTTATAGAGATATAGAGAAAGTCATGTGCATGGAACACATCAGATTTTTTACATTAGATCCCACATTCACACTCTCGTTTATTACTTCCAAACTTTTAGGGAGAATAAGGAATAATCTTTGCTAGAGAAAAATTCCTACATTTCCCAGGGGCAATTAAACTCTGGACTCTTCTTAGAATAGGAAAATGCTCCATATCGCAGAACATTATATTATTTTACATATCGGTTGGTGAAAATGATGACTAGATAAAAATATGATTTACATTTATAATATCTGCAAACGAGCTTATGCAATATGGCAAAGAATGTACAGAATTAATGTTTACTTTATCTAGCCAGTAAGTAGAATGTACACCTGTGGACAAAAAAGTAAGTCATCCCCAGATGCCCTGTGTGGATTGAAGATCTTCATGTATCTTCGAAAAGCTACGTTCTGAGACAGTGCATGTTTTGTCACGGAATTAATAGGTCTTATAAGGGAAATAAAATTATATTAAGAAGGGACAAATATGCATTGCAAGTGGCCTGGGAAGAAATGTTGTGAAGTACGTCTAAAAGTGCAGAAAATGGAGTTTACCACGGGTTGGCAAGCGAGCCAGGTACCGTTACGAGTAGAACTAAGAACCGATGGAGTTAGAAAATCCATTGCTCAAGAGTGGACATGACAAAAGTGAATGCAACGATTTTCTTATTGGTTGGGAGATGCGGCTTCACTTGCTATGGAAGACTAGATGAGTTAAGACGTGTTATTTGACTCCACGAACGGGCTACGTATGGCCGCAATAGAAACAGTGTTTATAAATACTCGTACTCCATAAGATCACAAGTGATAAGGAATGATAGGCACAGTCGCGTAAAGAGTAGCTTAAGGGGCGAGAAATAAGGAGGCATGCGTGCGAGTTCGGCGGCAAACAAACGAGTTCAATAGTAATCGTGAACTCAAAGGATACCACCGATAAAGGAATCGCAGCAGTTCAAAATGCACACGAAAAAACTATTCAATGGTCTGTGACTGACGGCGTAATGCTTAAATTATGAGTACTGAAAACAGGTCACAAAACAACGTTCCGGACGAGAGGTTAAGAATCCTTGCTTCTACTCATAAGTTCCTAGGTTCAAATCTTGCAAATTTTTTATGTTTGTTAATTTTATCACATAATATTGCATTAATATAACTTTGACACTGGAAGTTATGAGCCTATCTATGCACACAAAAACATAATTCTACTAACACTGGTGTTAAGCAACTAAAATAAATAAATAAATAAAATGTCTAAATAAACTATTATTTTCTAAAACTAAAACACAAAAAATAAACATAATTAATATCGGGTGTATCAACCTCAGCCCGTATAGCTACCCTCAATCTTCGGGGCATAGACAAAATTAAATGCAGTATTGAGGATGAGAAGCTACACGATTTAGGCTTCTTGAATTTGTGCCTAGAAGCTATCTTTTGTCCTTCGCTCATTAACAGATAATTTGGAGCGCAGCTTCCGTCTTACCTCAATCCACAGATTCTCACATTCTATCATTTTGATATTCTGCTTCTCTGAAAACCAATTTGAAACCTTTCGAGATGTGTGGGCAGGATGAATAAGTACTATTCAACAATTCCATAAGGATATCACATCCTCACGGGAAACAAACTACTATCGGGTGCACCGTCCAGTATATCGTCACCTGCCAAAGTGCACCTAAACCGTCCCTTGATATCCAGCCCCAACAAGATACAGTTGCGTGACCATGATGGAATATTGCGAAGCCAAGTTTTTGCAACGTATCGGAACCCCTTTGGAAGATAGAAAAATCACCTTTCCCTGCGTGTGGAAGAAAATTATACTTATTCTGAGAATATCACGTTATTCCAGTTGAGATTGCCACTTCTCTGTTGGATCGGTTAGTGAAGGGTTTGTTGAATATTATACATAACAAATAAACAAACAAAAATACAAAGTTCTTAACTCACCCCCCCAAATCAAATTTCCTCAAATTTGGATTTCTAAAAATGTTTCAAAACACTGGTTTGTTTAACAATACTCTTATTATTCTTGCATTCCATACAAATTCCATTTCGACTTTCTCTACATGTACTATGCACATAGTACACCCAAAATATCGATACCGAGATTTCACCGGAAATACATGTTTTTGGTCCCCCTGAATCCAAAAAAAGCATTTTCAGAAAAAGGTCCGTGCGTGTGCGCGTGTGTGTGTGTGTGTGATTATCTGTGGAGAGCATAGCTCAAAAACGAAAAGACCGTTAAATACCAAACTTAGTATTTAAGATTGGTATCTTCCAAGGATGCGACACAAAGATTTTCAAGAAAATCCCCCCCAACTACCCTTTACATGGGACTTTTTCGAAAATGTTGATTTTCTTAAAAATGGTTATATCGACTTTTATTAAAATATGGTATTCCTTATTTCGCCTCTACTTACAAGGAGGCAAGCGATAATCTGTTTCTGCTAATTTTTTCTGGATAAGCATGAAGTAAATAAAAGCATAAGCTTTTTAACAATAATTTGTTGCAGAGATGTAGAGAAAGTCATGTGAATGGAACACATCTGATTTTTTTTCTTGTCTTTTAAACTGATAGAGAACTGTTTGTACCTGATGCTTTTGCGTACCATTCTGCTCACCACATACTTTCGTGTGCAGCGTATTGCTTTCGGTAGAGTAAACCCTTAAAGAAGCATAATAATAACTATCATATTAACTGTACCGAATGTCGTGTATGAAATAAGTATGTATAAAATGAATAGCCGCTAGTTATTGATTCAACATCTTAAGAGGAGGGGAAAATAATGTTTGCTTGATTCGAACCTGCGACCCTCAGCCGAGGAGTAACCTACGTTTTGCCACAGTGTTACAGTGAACATACAAGGAAGGTTGTAGGTATAGTGATGCCGTACAATACAAACTGTATCATATTTTGTGTCGTTATATTACTTTCTCTACACGTACTATGTACATAGTGTATAGAGCAGGTATTGTAATATACCCAAAAATTCGATACCGAGATTTCACCAGTAATACTTCTTTTAGGTATCCCTGAATCCAAAAAAAAAAAAAAAAAAAACTTTTTTGTATGTGTGTGTGTGTGTGTCTGTGGACAGCATAGCTAAAAAACGAAAGGTCCGTTAAATACCAAACTTGGTATTTCAGTTTAGTATCTTCGAAGGATGCATTACGACGATTTTCAAGAAAATCCCCCACATCCTAACTACCCTTTATATGGAAAAATGTTTGAAAATTTTGATTACTCAAAAATGGCCTTAACGATTTTGATTATAATTTCGTATATTAAAGATATTTACCTGATACATATAATGTATAACTGGCAAACCGTAAGAGATAGACAAAAAGTACTTAACAGAAAATGTAGAGCTCGCTATAAAACAGAATTTATGTTATATACTTGTACATTTTGTTCGTGAAGTTGACCATTTTTGAGATATTCCTTGTTATTATTTTCAGCTTTAAAAAGTTATACTTTTCTCATACAGGAATTTGTCACATAGCAACCACTTTAACCTGAGGTACTCCGTTATTTCTTTTCTACTTATAAGGAAGCAAGTGATAAGACTATTTCTACTAATTTTTACTTTCCCTAGCCCCATATGTACAATGTACATAGGGATAGAGAAGTATTGTATTCCACCCAAAAATTCGATGTCGAGATTTCACCGGAAATACATGTTTTAGGATCCCCTGAGTCCAAAAAAAGCATTTTCAGAAAAAAGTCCGTGTGTATGTGTGTCTGTGTGTGTGTCTGTGGACAGCATAGGTCAAAAATGAAAATAAGGTTGAATACCAAACTTGGTATTTAGGTTTGGTATCTTCCAAGGATGCGATACGAAGATTTTAAAGAAAATCCGCCCACCCCTAACTACCCTTTACACGGAAATTTTTTCGAAAATGTTGTTTTTCTTAAAAATGGCTCTAACGATTTTGACTAAAATATCACATACTAAAGCCATTTCTATCACAAATAAAATGTATATCTTGAATTTTCTGTGAATAGCTTTTAAAGACCTGTTTATTCTGGATGATTTTTTCTTAATTTAGAATAACTAGTGAACCGTAAGAGATAGAAAAAAATCTTACGCTACAAAAATGTAGATCTCGTTAAAATACACAAGTTATGTCATAAACATTATTTTCGTGGAACTTACCGTTTCAGAGTTATTCGTTGTTATTAGTTTTAGTTGTGAAGTACTTATACTTTTCACAGACGGGAGTGTTCGTTTTTCTTTTGTTCTACACCTAGCCAAGCAAAGAGGCAATTTGCAATGACAATCACATAACGACAGCTTTTAAAACATTTGACTATCACTTTAGCCTAGTGCATTCCCTTAGTTCCAGTATATTTATAAGGAACTAAGTAACAAAATTCTGATAATGTTTATCTCGATTAGCGTGGTATTGAAAGAATACTTATCTTTTGTAAGACGTTTGTTTGTGGAGTAGCTAGAGAAAGTCATGAGTGTAACACATCAGATTTTTTCTCGATTGGCATGAAGTAAATAGAAGCATAAGCTTTTTAACAATACTTTGTTACAGCGATGTAGGGAGAGTTATGTGAATGGAACACATCAGAGTTTTTTTTTAATATATTGATAGTTTGTTGGTGAAGAAGCTTAAGTGCTCTATTTGATTATGGTTATTTAAGATTTGGAATTATGTGACAACTTGTTGCTGCCGCTTCACAGCGGGTGGTGTACACAAGACGCTATGTCGTGACGTTCCACAGAGGACTCATTTTTACTTTCTCTACATGCTATGTACATAGTGTATAGAGAAGGTATTATAATCCACTTAAATTATCGATACTGAGATTTCACCGGAAATACACGTTTAGGGGTCCCCCTAAATAAAAAAAAGAATTTGTGGCAAAAATTCCGTGTGTGTGTTTATGGACAGCATAGCTAAAAAACGAAAAGTTCATTAAATACCAAACTTGGTCAGTATCTTCCAAGGATGCGAACATTTTCAAGAAAATTCTTCCATCTCCAACTACCCTTTACCTGGAAAAATTTTCAGAAACTTTGATTTTCTCAAAAACGGCTCTAATGATTTTCATTAAAATATCGTATTTTAAAGCTATTTACCTGACAAATAAAATATATTTCTGAAATGTTCTAGGAACAGCTTCTGAAGACCACTTTATTATGGATGAATTTTACAAAATTTTGCATAACTGGCATAAGAGATAGACAAAGGCTTATTTAACAGAAAATGCAGAGCTCCTTAAAACACACAATTTGTGTTATATACATTTCGTTCGTGGAGTGGATGGTTTCTGAAATATTCATTGTTATTGGTTTCAGCTTTAAAAACTTAAAAATGCTGTCCATACAAACAAAGAAACTTCAGTCACATAGCAACCAGCTTTTCACTAATAATTTAGCCTATGCTACTACCGTTCCTTTTTTTTTTTTTTTTTTTTTTTTTTTTTGTATAGCTTAACGTCCTTTAACCTGGTTGCTCATATCGGACGATGAATGAAATTGGTGAAATGATCTTGAGGTCCATGGAGCTTAACGTTACTCGACATTCGTCTTCTCAGGATAAGGGAAAACCCCGAAAAAAACCTTATCCGTTAACTCACCCTAAGCGAGATTTGAACCCACGACCATTTCAATGTGAGGCAGCCACGCGACGACTACACTACCCAGGCGGACTGACTAGTATCTTATTTCCCTTCTTATGGCAGGGATGCAAGGAATAAGACAATTTATGCTATTTTTTCTCCATTAGCACGAAGTAAAAAGAAGCATAAGCTTTCTAGCAATAATTTGTTGCAGAGATATAGAGAAAATCATAGAATGAAACACATCAGAGTTTTAGAAAAAATGTGCATGTGTGTATATGTGGAAGCGTAGCTCAGAAATGAAAAGACCGTTAAATACCAAACTTGGTATTTAAGTTTGGTACCTCCCAAGAGTGCAACATGAAGATTTTCAAGAAAATCCTCCGTAATTTACTAGGAACTTTTTGATGTTCTCAAAACTGACTTACGATTTTGATTAAAATATCGTATATTAAAGATATTTATCTGACAAGTGAAATGTATATCTTGAATTTTCTGGGAATAGTCTCTGAAGACAATTTTATTCTAGATGAATTTTACGGAATTTTGCATAACCGGTAAACCGTAAAAGATAGACAAAATCTAATTTAACGGACAATGTAGAGCTTGTTAAACCACACAATTTATGTTATATACATCTTTTTCGTAGAGATATTAATTGCTATTGGTTTCACCTATACGATACTTAAACATTTCTCATGCATTTCCACCCAAAAATGCAATATCGAGATTTAGCCGGAAATACATGTTTTGAGACTCCTTGAATCCAGAAAAAAAGTATTTTAGTAATATGTCCGTGTGTGTGTGTGTGTGTGTGTGTGTGTGTGTGTGTGTCTATGGGCAGCATAACTCAAAAACGAAAAGTCAGTAAATATCAAACTTAGTATTTAAGTTCAATATCTTCTATGGATGCGACACGAATATTTTCAAGAAAATCCAACCACCCCAACTATGCTTTGCTGTAATTTTATTCGAAAATGTTTATTTTCCCAAAAATATCATATGTTCATTATTAAAATGTCATATGTTCATTACAATTGTATATCTTGAATTTTCTGGGAATAGCCTCAAAAAACCTCTTTATTCTCGATGAGTTTTGTATAACGTTTGTGTAACTGGTAAACCGTAAGAGGTAAACTTACTACACAAAATAGCAGATCTCATAAAAATACACAATTTGTGTCGTATACATTTTTTTGTAGAGTTAACCGTTTACGAAGTATTTGGGGTTATTGACTTCAGTTTTAAGTAGCTTACAACTTTTCCCACACGGGAGACACATTTCTTTTCATGCCTCATCTGTTTACTCCTCGCAAGTAAAGAGAACCGAATTTCAATTGTTTCACTCAGCGACCGACCGTTAAAAGTTCTCAATATCTTTAGCCTAGTGTATACTCTTATTTACCTTCTACTTACAAATGAAAAAGTAATAATACCAATTCTGTCAATGTTATCTTGATTAGCATGAAGTAGATAAAAGAATAATCTTTTGTAAGAAAATTTTGTTTGTGGAGCAGTTAGAGATAGTCATATGAATGGCACACATCACAGTTTTACATTTTGTTATAAACAAATAAACTGAATTAAAACATTCATAGGCTTATATTTGGTCATGGAAAAACAGTTAGAAGCAAGAAACCTTAAGATAAAATCACTAATTTATTCATAATGCCTATCTCAAGAATGATATGCTGAATTACTGAAGAATTAAAACTAGATTTGATCTTACGGTTTTACGACTTGATGATAGAGTATTCTGAATATTCCTTTAATTTTTTGATTATGGTCTTTACATATATCCTTTATCATTTATATTGTAATGGTGGGTGTCGTTTCACTTGTTCATAACTTATCTATTATTTTCTATATATCAATTATTCCCGCAGTGCAGTTTCGCACTTGCTTTGATTTTTGTAACTCACTGAATGATTTGTAGTATCAGTTAAGTGCAACTTGAATATTGACATCAACAGTAGGTTATTTTTAGCTGCGCTGCAATTCATTCCCTCAAACCACAAGGTTTACGCGTCAAATACAGCAAATCTTATCTGAAGCTGACAACAAACACATAGTCACGGTATACTGTTAAATCGTGCAGTTTAGGAGTGCTACATGCTAAGTGTTACACGGGAACGATATTGTGTGTATGTATTTTATCTCCAATTAGTCTGTAACATAAGAACATAGTCATGTGTGCAAATTGGTAAATACATTTTTGTAGGCGTTATATACATTCTAAAAAATCCTAACAGTGAAACATAACCCGCATAATTATGCAGGTTTTTGAAAGTTATACAGTTCTTAAGTTAAGATTATAATAACGCACAACCATGTTGCTCACAAGCGAAATAAGGGAGTACCATAGGTTAAAATGATAGTCAAAAGATGGTTGCTATGTGACTGAAGTTCCTTTGTTTAAATGGACAGAAGTTCACAAATTCCTGTAAGAGAAAAGTATAAGCGTTTTAAGCTGAAACCAATAACAAGAATATATAAAACACGATCAACTCCACGAAAAAAAATCTGATGTGTACCATTCACATGACTTTCTCCATATCCCTGCAACAAATAATTCTTAAAAAGCTTATACTTCTATTTACTTTATGCTAATCAGAAAAAATTAGCAGAAATAGTCTTATTGCTCGCTTCCTTGTAAGTAGAAGCGAAATAAGGGACAACCGTAGGTTAAAGTGATAATCAAAATCTGGTTGCTATGTCAATGAAGTTCCTTTGTTTATATGGATAGGAGTTGACAAGTTCCTGTATGAGAAAAGTATACGTTTTTCATAGCAGAAACCAAAAATAAGGAATGTCACAAAAACGACAAACTCCACGAAAAAATGTATATAACATGACGTGTGTTTTAAAGTGCTCTACATTTTTTTGTTTAGTAAGTTTTTGTCCATCTCTTACGGTTTAGCAGTCATTCAAAATTTAGTAAAATTCATCCAGAATAAACTACTCTTCAGAGACTATTCCCAGAAAATTCAAGATATCCATTTCATTTGTCAGGTAAATATGTTTAATATTCGAAATTTTAATCAAAATCGTTAGAGCCATTTTTGAGAAAATCAAAATTTTCGAAAAAAATTCCATGTAAAGGGTAGTTGGGGGTGGAGGGATTTTGCTCAAAATCTTCGTGTCGCATCCCTGGAAGATACTAAACTTAAATACCAAGTTTGGTATTTTACCGACTTTTCGTTTTTGAGTTATCGTGTTCACAGATACACGGACACACGGACACACGGACACACACACACACACACACACACACACACGGACCTTTTTGTGAAAATGCTTTTTTTGGATATTGAGGGCCCTAAAACATATTTCCGGTGAAATCTCGGTATCGAATTTTTGGTGGAGTGCAATACTTTCTCTATACACTATGTACATAGTGCGTATGGAGAAAGTAAAAATGGTTATGACATAAATCGTACGTTTCATCGTGATCTACATTTTTTGTGTGGTAAGTTTTTGTTTATCTCTTACGGTTTGCCAGTTATACAAAATCCGTAAAATTCATCCTGAATAAAGTAGTCTTTAAAGGCTATTCCCAGAAATGTCAAGATATACATTTTATTTATCAGGTAAATATATTTAATACATGATATTTTAATCAAAATCGTTAGAGCTATTTTTGAGAAAATCAAAATGTTCCAACATTTTTCCATGTAAAGGGTAGTTTGGCGTGGGGGAATTTTCTCTAAAACCTTCGTGTCGCATCCTTGGGCAATACCAAAATTAAATACCAAGTTTAGTATTTAACAGTCTTTTTTGCGCAATGCTGTCCACAGACATAAACGGACCTTTTTCCAAAAAATGCCTTTTTTGGATTCAGGAGGACCCAAAACATGTATTTCCGGTGAAATCTCGCTATCGAAGTTTTGGATGAAATACAATACCTTCTCTATTCATTTTGTACATAGTACGTGCGGAGAAAGTAAAAAAAGGGGTTATTCTGAAAACTCTGGCATGTGGCTAAGCTATGTTGGAGACGTTTATCCTTTTTTGTCGATAATTGGTATAGTAAGTATTGATGCATTTCTGTTACAGGAATAATGCCGTCATCAGATACAACTGAAGAGAAGTCCCCTCTGCTACAACCCGAAAGTCCAGAGGAGAAGTACAACATACCTGAAGATGAATCTCTCATGGAACACAATAGGGCAGTATATCAGGGTGTACTTATGGTGGTGAAGCGATGGCCGGACCATATCAGCTCCAGCTGGACACCTGTCATCTATCTGGCCTTCTTCACCTTCATACTCAGTCTCATCTTCCTTTGTTTCGTGATGGTCCTTGGCAGGATGAAGTTCTCGGTAGACCTTCGCTTCCAGGTTGGAAGGTACCACTTGCACACAAATGAAACTTTTCTAGATTTTGTTATTTCTTGTGAGGGACAGACAATATCAACGACAAAGTTTCCGGAAGCTGTTGAGCAGTTGAGCCACTCAAGATTTCTACAATTCTCACAAGAAGCGCTGCATCCGTTGACGGACTCCACTTCCATCAGCACAGTTGATGACAACGCTGAGCCACTAGCAAGAATGTTTTTCATCGCAAGAGAAGAAGATGTCACAACTGAACGTCTATGTTGTGTGGAGTCAGCTGCTAGCTCGTTGCCGAACACTACAGTCTATTTCGTCATCTTGCATAATGATGAATTAGCGCCTTCTGACGTGACGTTTTTTGTGGAAAACCTTCAGAGTGTGTACAAAACTTTAATTGTACATCGAATCGGAATAAAGAAGTACTTTAGCGGTTCTCCTTTATCAGAAATATTTGAAAACAGTAGTTCTTCTAAATTGCTGTCAGCGGACCTGATAGAATTTGCAGCAAGAGTCCTTACGCTTTGGCGCTACGGTGGAGTCAGTGCTGATTCTAAAGTAGCTGTCAGAAATGGATCCTTGTTTCCTGGCAGAGATAACGTCACTAGTGACAAGGTCGTTTTGTCAGAAACGGGGTCTGTTATAAGTGCAGGTTATCAGTGTCACGAGTTCCTCTTTCAGATTATGTCCAGTTTAGCTAAACTTTCTAATGACCCAGGGCGCTTACACGCTACCAGTAAAGAGCTTATATCACTAGCATTTAACAATTTCTGTTTTAATGAAACCACAACGAAGTCTGCTGGTGACTGCCCAGGTGTTTCATTACTCAAATCTGAACTCTTGTGCCAGAGTATTGACACCAAGGACACCTGCCTGTGGAAATCTGTCATGAGAATGCTTTCAAAGGAAAAGGAAAAACTCTGCCCTTTCACTTTCCAGCAATTATCTTTAATTCATTGATATATGTAAGTTGGGTCGTGTTCATCATTAAGCTTTTAAGGATACAAGCCTCTACTAAGGGAGAAAGAAATATATTTTTTTTTTATTCTTAAATTTTAATTTCGTTGTAAACACTCTTGCCTTTTTAATTCAATTTATTTTATAAATATATTAATTAAAATTTACATAATATGTTTTAAATTGATTTTTAATGCTTGTCTTTCATTTAGAACTACTTAAATATTTGTATATGTATAAACAGGAATTGTCAATAAATACGCAAACTATAAATAATTTTATTTTATGATTTAAAACAAAGTATCTATAGCTTTGGATGCTTACACATGGAATACTTGATAATAATATTTGATTTTCAAAACGAACTAAAAATACTTTCAATTTAAACTTCTAAGGCGCGCACCAGTAAGCGGATTCTGGATTCTTCATAGAAAGTAAATTTTTCTTGCTTTCAGAAAATCAGGAAATTATCTGGATGCATTGAAATACGGGAATTAGGGAAGATTGCAGGAATGTGTTCTTTTGACGGTAACAACCAATGTTTTATAAGGGTATGCATTAGGACCTTTAAATTGTTAAAATATTTCTCAAATGTTAAGAATTGTCATTTGGCCTAACAACAGGATTTCATTGTTGATATTATTATTTGAGCATATACCTATATTTCTAACACAAAGAGAGAAGCTTTGTATATGGGTGGGCGTGTAGAAAAATCTAAAAAATAAATTTGAAACTATAATGTTGGTACTATAGTATAGGAGGGTGACAAGACGCATAAATGCGAATGCGTAAAGGAATGTGTGAGGAGTGCAGGCAGCGCAGATATAGGACGTTGCCGAATAATATTTAGCGTTTGGAGAGTTTGCAGTTGGCAGTATTGTAGTGCTATTTATCACAGCGATAGGAAGAAGGGAAATACACATGTGTCTATTTAACCCAAAATGTAATTGACTAAATGCATAAACAACGCCACAATTGCAATATGATGGAGAGCGGGAGGGAGTTTCTGCATATTCTGACGAAATCACATTTAGCTAGTTCGTGTATCACATAATTTCAGATACTATTACGTTGCAACAACAATTCTAGAATACGTAGGTTGACCTTATATCTGGGTCCCATAGATATTCCACCAATACTGTTATGACGCATGAATGCCGGAAAGTGAATAAGTGCAATTCTGCAATAGGCAGGTTAACCTATAAAAGTTATTATCTGGGTTCTGTCACCTCGCAATTTCAGCTTCCAAAAAAAGTTAATGAGTGTTCTCATACATAATAAAGTTATCAATTTTAAAGCATTTGGCCAAATAAAAGATACTCTTTATGTGAAAATGAACACATTTTTATTTCTATATTTTAAACGATAGGAGTAAGGGGACAATGGTTTGTATACCAAGATGCACTTTAATGCATTTATTTAAATGGATGCTTATCGTTTTATAAAATTACCGCATTTAGTATTCATGATTGTTTATTTTGCGTTTATTCCATTCAAGTCGGAGACTCATTGCACGGCGGTAAAGGAGTATTACTGCTGCCATCTCTCGGGATTTAACCGAGGGCGTTCCCTTGGCATTGTACGGTGAAGGAAATAGTGCATTATTGCTGCCATCTAGCATTGAATTCCGGTAACAGGAGTACCCGACTCCACATTTCCTAAGATGCTTTCAGTTTCTAAAGTTGGCAGCTATGGTTGGCAGTGTTTAGGCAGGCTTCACAGCAACGTCAGTCAGCAACAGAGACATGCGAATCGTTTTGGCCGAACTTATTACTTGCTTCCTTGTAAGTAGAAGGTAACAAGGGAATGCACTAGAACACAGATAATCAAATCATATATAAGCTGGTAGCTATGAAATACAACTGAAAATCTGTTCTCGTGTATGGCCAGCAGTAAAACAAAACGGCTATGGTACGAATGGCGACTTCTTGTTTGTAAACATTATTTTGAAATTGAAGTCAATAACAACGGAAGTGGTTAACTTCACACTAAAAATGTATATTATATAAATAGTGTGTTTTAATGAGATATACATTTTTTGTGCAGTAAGTTTCTATCTGTTACATTTTAACAGCTATGCAAAAGTCATTCAGAATGAAGAAGCTATTTCCAGAAAATTCCAAATGTACATTTCATTTGTCATATATTGTAGTTGTTTTTAATATACGGTATTTTAATGAAATCAAAATTGTAAGAGTCATTTTTGAGAAAAACATAATTTTCTATTTTTTCCTATGTAAAGGCTAGTTTGGAGTGGGGCGATTTTTCTAAAAATGTTCGAATCGTGCCCTTGGAAGATGATACTCTTAAATACTAAATGTGGTATCCTTTTTATAGTATTTAATGCTCCTTTTACTGCTATGGCATTACAGGTGATGTCACTGGATGGTACATGGAATGAAGATGCAACACCTGTGGAATACGATGACGGGGGAAACCGAAGAACCGTGAGAAAACCTGCCCCTGTGCCGCTTTGTCCACCACAAATCCCACACGCGGTCGCCTGGAATCGATCGCGGGGCATCTTGGTGAGAGGCGAGTGGTTATAGACCACTAACGACGCGGTCTTTTCATTTTTAAATTATGCTGTCCACAGAAAGACAGACACGCGCGCACACACCCACACAGATCTTTTTCTAAATTTGTTTTACTTATATACCTAGGGGACCCTTAACGTGTATGTAATATGAAATATTGGTATCAAATTTTTGGGTGGAATACAGTACCTATTCTACCTATATACTATGCACTAAGTAGAGAAAGTGAAACTACTTCACCATTTCGAAGATTTTTTCCACCGAGAAAGGTACTTATAGGCTTTCGAGGTTTTCCAGAATTTGAAAGACACTTAGGTAGGTTAGTTTAAGGAAGTTAGCGTCCTGCGACGTTTTATATCCTATTCCGTGAATATCAGGTAAAACGTTATGCCTTATAGCGGGGCTGTACAAAATACCAATTATGAATGATATCGGAGGATTGATCAGGAAACTCCACTATGAACGAATAAAGAACGGAGGTAAGTCAATTAATTAACCATTCTAGTTTAAAAAACTAACCGTGCAACGAAATCAAAACATCGGATGTTTGTTTTCTATTATGTTCCTAGTAGCTAGTTTAAGTATTTGCATTCCGCTCAAAAATACAAACCAGGTTTTTAACAAAAACTACCTGTTATTAGACACCTAAAATTCCAATAAAAGCATATTTAGAATTATCCCTTTTGTGCGTGTGTGTGTCTATGTATGTGAACAGCACAACTCTAAATAGTATATTGGTATTTATGTTCAGTATTTTCTAAATATTTGAAACGAGGATTTTCAATTAAATCCCCCACATCCCAACCCACACTTTACGCGGAGTATTTTTAAACTTATTATTTTCTGGAAAAAATGTTTATTTTTATTTTATTAAAATAGTATTTAATATATATATATATATATATATATATATATATATATATATATATATATATTAAATACTATTATATATATGTATATTGGTGAAAAATGTATCTCTTAAATTAAGTGTTATAGGCCGAAATGTCCGCTTCATTGTAGGCAATGCATAATTTTATATAATTGTAAACCGTAAGGTATAGAAAAAACAAACAAACAAAAAACATACAAATCCAAAATCTTAAATAACAAGTTATATCAAAGAAATGTTTTTGAGATGAGCCACTTCCGAGATATTTGCTCTATTGGTTTGAATGTTTCGATATCTTATACTATTACTTTTTCTACTAAGTATAGTAAGTGGTGTAAGTATTGTATACTACCCAAACATTTGATGTTCGAAACTTAAAATAAAGAATTCTATATTGAAACACTTCTTTAAAGATTCCCTGAATAATTAATATTTTAGTTTAAAGTCGTGTGCGTGTGTGAATACCACAGTTTAAAAACAAAAATTAGGTTAGGTACCAACATTTAGTATTTAAGTTCTCCATCTTAAACGGTTGCGACACAAATGTTTTCAAGAAAATCCCACAACCCCAAACTACCCTTCAGATGGAAACTGTTTAAACAAATTCTTAATTTTCATTAAGATCGCTTTAACGTCTTTTAATAAAATTTCATTTATTTTAAGAGTTGGTAACAAATAAAATGCATATCTCTATTCCGAATGACTTTTGCCTAAGTGGTAAACCGTAAGATATAGACAAATCTTAATAATCTCGAATTACATTATTCATGCTAAATACATTCTTGTGGAGTTAACCATTTCACTTATATTTCTTGTTACTTTTTTAGATGGAAGACGGTTATTGGTTTTTCCTTGGTATGCCAAAAGAAATTAATTTAAAAACCACCACATAGAAACCAGCTTTCAAAAGATTTGATTATTTGCTTAAACCTACATTATATTCCCTTAGTCCGTTTGTACTACAAGGAAATAGACATGAAACCATTTCTAAAAATGTTATCTCATTTAAATTGTGGTAGATAAAATAATAGGCGTTTATAACATTATTTTGTAAAACAATGTGTAGAAAAAGTCATGTAAAAGTTACATCAAATTATTTTCTTCATATTTTAAAAAACACCATATTTCAGTTGTTCCTCCCGATGATACTCATTGATCGTGGAATTCGGACAATATATGTGGTACCTTTTAAACATTAGATTGTTCATAGCTGTTCCCTTTGTACTTATAATGCTTATGCAAATGCTTATCTCAAACACCTTGAAGTAGATTGAAAAAAATCTGATGTGTACCATTCACATGACTTTCTCTATATCCCTGCAACAAATTATTCTTAAAAAGCATATACTTCTATTAACTTCATGCTAATCAGTAAAACATTAGCAGAAATAGCCATATTACTTGCTTCCTTGTAAGTAGAGGTGAAATTAAGGAGTACCATAGGTTAAAGTGATAATCAAAAGCTGCTTGCTATGTCACTGAAGTTCCTTTTTTTGTATGGACAGCAGTTGACAAATTCCTGTATGAGAAATGTATAAGTTTTTCATAGCAGAAACCAAAAATAAGGAATGTCACAAAAACGACGAACTCCACGAAAAAAATGTATATAGCATAAATTGTGTGCTTTAACGTGCTCTAGATCTTTTGTGTAGTAAGTTTTTGTCCATCTCTTACGGTTTAGCAGTTATTCAAAATTTAGTACAATTCATCCAGAATAAACTACTCTTCAGAGGCTATTCCCAGAAAATTCAAGATATACATTTTATTTGTCAGGTAAATATCTTTAATATACGAAATGTTAATCAAAATCGTTAGAGCCATTTTTGAGAAATTCAAAATTTTCGAAAAAAGTTCCATATAAAGGGTAGTTGGGGGTGGGGGGGATTTTTCTCAAAATCTTCGTGTCGCATCCCTGGAAGATACTACACTTAAATACCAAGTTTGGTATCTTACCTACTTTTCGTTTTTGAGTTATCGTGTTCACAGACACACGGACACACGGACACGCGCGCGCGGACCTTTTTTTTTTTTTTTTAGATAAAGGGGACTATTCTGTATACACTATGTACATATTGTCTATACGAAAGTAATAAGCTTGTGCAAGAAAATATTTTAGAAGCTGCATAGAAATAACTGATAGTGTGAAAATAACAACATATTTATTTAAATATTGTCCTTATTTGCGACACAAGAGCACTCTGATGGAATAATAAACACTCCACGGATGCTCTCAACCTGGTAGAACCAGCGAGTGTTGCTGTCAGCTCGTTCCGTACTTCACCAGAAGAGGGCAGAGGTCCACAAGCAAAATGCGCAAACAGACCACGATGGTTCCTTCACTTCTTTTGCTACTCAGTTTGAATTCTAATTAACTAGCCTTATGTATAAGATTATTTGTTTAGTGCTATCCATCATTAAAAATATAAATTTTTCTAACGATCTTCAACAAACAATTCTTACAAACGCTTATATTTTCTATATACTTCTTGCTAATCAAGATAAACATTAGTTCAAGAGGAATACACCAGGCTAAAGCGATAATTCTTCAAATTCCGTTGTATTTGTGTGGCCAGGATAAAGAAAAACATCATTGGTAATTTGAGAAAGTGATGAATATTGAGAAATTTATAAAAAAAAAACAAAAAAAAAACAACAAAAAAAACCAATATCTGGAAATAGTTAACTCCAGAAAACTAAAGTGCGTTTTTTAGTGTAGTTAGTGTGTTTTAAAGATTTTTTTGTGAAGTGAGACTCTATCTCATATGGGTTAATTCTTACAGTCATTTAAAAACATCTAGAAAGCAGAGGGTTTCAGTGAGTGGCAAATTGAAAAAATCATGGTGTATAGTTTACTTGTTATTTAAGTATATTGAATATTTGACATTTAAATCAAATTCGTGAGAGCTATTTATGAATGAGGGTGAACTTTCTTGAAATCTTCGTGACGCATACTTGGAAGATGCTAAACTTAATATTAAGTTTGATACTTCATCAACTGTTCGTTTTAGGATCATCCAGCTCACAGAAACAAACCTAAACGCTCTGACAAAAATACCTTTTCCTTCCTTCCTTCCTTCCTTCCCTTTCTTTCTTTCTTTCTTTCTTTTTTCTCTCTTGCTGTAATCGAGATCCCCAAAACATATGTTAGAAAAGTCTAAATATTGAACATTTTAAAACCAATTACAAGAAATATGTCGGATAATTTAACAAAAAATATATCTGACTTAAATTGTGCGTTTTAACGATATTTACACGTTGTGTGCAATAAGATTGTGTCTATCTCTTACGGTTTACAAATTATGCAAAAGTCATTCAGAACGAACAGAGCTTCAGAGGCTATTCTCAGAAATTTGAATATTTGTTATTTAATATTTTTAATATATAACAATTTAATCGAAACTGTTAGATCTATTTTTGAGAAAATCGAAAACTTCGAAAATGTTCCATGTAAGGAAGTTTGAGGTGGGAGCTTTTCCTGAAAGTCTTGTATCATATCTTTGGAAAGTACTGAACTTAAATACCAAATTGGGTGCCTCAACGACTTTTGGTTTTTGAGTAGTACTGTTCTCACACACATGCACACACAAACACGAACCTTTTTGGGAAAATTGCTCTTTTTCGGTTCAGGTGTCTTCAAAACATGTATTTACGGTGAAATCTCCCTGCTGAAGTTTTAGCTGGATGCAATAAATTCTTTACTTAACACATTGTACAATAGTGGTAGACAATACGAATACAGATTTAGCGCTATGAACATCTGATGTTGCTTCAAATGACTTTCGACACATTACAACTGATTTTTATGCAGCTTCTAGAAACCTTTTTTTTTTTTTTAAATTTTAATTTTGAGGGCTTCTCCACTTACCAGCGGTTGCCCTGAATCTCCATTTCCCATCCTTCTAGGTCGTTCCAATGCCGTATTGTGAATTATCATCTGGTTAACATTCACTTTCTATGAAGCCCTAAGTCGTCCCTTCTTGCTCATTCCTCAAGGCGCCATTCCAATATTGTCCTAGCCCATCTCTCCGTAAACATTCAGTTCGGTTGACATGTTCATACCATTGTAACATTTGTGAGTGTGTGTGTGTGCGTGTGTGTGTGTGTGTGTGTGTGTGTGTGTGTGTGTTTTCCCCCTTCTATTAAGGCCCACTCTTCAGGTTTCTGTAAGTTCTGAACAGTCGCACTGCGCGAACTCAGAAGGACCAAAGTGGCTGGGGATTACTAGATGTGATTCTCCAGTCTGACGCATTGATGCTTAAACTATTCCTGTTTGCCCTGGATGGTCAAGTGACCCCGTGGATATCATGCTACAACGAACGTACTCCTCGTTTTGTAGCCAGGGCGAACATGACAAGGTTACGTATCTGTTCCATTCAACGTACCTGTTTTCAGTGTGTTACCACCGGAGAGGTTGACAGTGGTGATCACTTTGTGAAGAATATTGATGCTTTTCTTCGTCAATCTGTTACTGTTGCCCCTCATGCCCAATTGAAATGCCCATAACTGCCTTGAAAAATTATTTACAGCTGTTTTGCCCTTCCGCAGATTAATGTAGAATGGATAGCAGTAACCTTTGAGGTGGTTAATGAAATTCTTCCTACGGCAGACAAATGATATCGTCACCGGATAACCGATTCTCCGACAACTACCCTGTTTGCCATGCAGCAGATTCGCTTCCACATCGATTGCTGGAATGTCCTGGTAAAGCAGAGATATGCACTTGGGTTTGGGGAAAATGTCGCACTTGGATACCCGGCGGTTGGAACTCTTCATCCACCGACATTTTATACCTGGATATACCGACGCTGAGCCCCCCCCCCATTACACAAGGTCCCTTTTTGGCTGTTAATGGATACTTTTAAGGGGTCACATACGTTGGACAATCCCGCTGATTATATATTCCCAAACTAAGACAATTTTTATATACTGAGAGCTGGAAACTGAACCAGCAACACCGGACAGCGCCATTCCAACCATGGCTCCAGTATATATAATGCACACTTTCAACTTTTCCTGCATTCTATCCCTCCTTACATGACCTTTTAAGGTTGCATACATAGTAAATGGTCGTCTCCTTAGCGCGGTGGTAGCGTTGCTACTTACCAAGCGGGAGACCTGGGTTCGATCCCCAGTACCAGCGTGGGGGATTTTTCCCCCGCTGGGAGACCTGGCCCGGGGTGCCTGGTAAGGTCCCTGGGGGGCCAATTGAGGAGCTACTTGATGGAGAAGTAGTGGCTCCAGGTCATGAGGACCGCATTAACCGGCCGGGGGGGACTCGAGGCGCTGACCACGTCTCACCCTCCAATACTGCACCCCATCCATGACGTCTGTAGTGGACCGAGATGGGGGACGCAGCGGCTGGGCGGTAGGCCAAGGTTCCCCAAGTTAAATACATAGTAAATTAAAAATGCATTAACTTTGTTAGTCCCCCCAAAACACAAGTTTAGCAAAAATAAAGAAATGAAATTAAAAAAAAGTGATCTCTATTTCTGTAGAATTTTCCTCTTTGTTTGTCTATTCAAAATTTTGATTGCTACTCTTGCCTGTATCAATCTATGATCCAGTCTGTATAGAAGGTCCCTAATTCATGAATTATGTATCCCAAATAAATATCGGGGTATTGTATTGCACCCTAAAATCTATACCCAGATTTCACCGGAAATGCACGTTTTAGGGTCTCCTGAATAAAAATACAATTTTTACGTTCTCTACTTAGTACACAGTGTATGAGTAGAGAAGGTATTGCACTCCAGCCTAAAATCAATACCAAGATTTCAACGGAAATGCGCGTTTTTAGAAAAATGCCCATATGTTTGTGTATCCGTGTGCCTGTGAACACAATGACCCAAAAACGAAAACTCGGTTGAATCCCAAACTAGGTATTTAAATGTAGTATCTTCCAAGGATGCAACATGAAGATTTAAAAAAATATCTGCCCAACAAAGACTACCTTTTACATGAAAAAAAAAATCGAACACTTTCTCAAAAATGGCTCTAAAGATTTAGATTAAAATATAGCGTATTGCCCTAGGTATATGAAGCCCCCCCTTTTTTTTTTGTAACACGCTAAATAATGTCCAATATCATACTTTATCCTTATGGTTGTATTTGAAATTTTTGCGAAGTATTAGTTCTTTATTAAGTGAATTAAGTCAGAAATATTGTACAATAGGAATCAAATACACAATTTAAATACATATTTTAAATGAATTTATGAAGGTTAATACATAATTCACATTTGCATTCAGTTCATCTACCACACTCAAACACATACAGTACAGATACTCTTTTGACTGTGTTTTTCACAAATAACCTTAATTTTTGCTAATTTGTATAATTTTTCACTCGTAGTGCGACACCCTTTGCTACATATATCGCACCTCCCTTTCCATGATGGCTGCCGCTCATTCTGCGTGGTTTTGTTTTTCATGATGGCTTCCATTGACATGATATTGTTCTGCAGTTCAATTATATTTGCAGCATGATGTTCCGCATTTTATCTGATTAGTGGTAACCCCAGTTCCTGTGGACAAACCCCCTGCATTATTTTTGTAGCAGTCTGGGATATTCATAAGGTACGGTGTATAATAAATAAGAATGTATGCATGCAATATCAATTAGGCTGTACAATATTGATAGCGCCAAACCACGGGTCCCTTTCTTAGTAGTATATTTCCTGGCCCTTTCATCAAGTCTCAACAGACCCTTTGGTCGAGTAGAGAATAAATTTATATCTGACTTTTTTTTCCACCTTCAGTAACTTTGGCATTCAGTACGATTAGGTTCTTCTTAAGTTTAGGAATATATCACACTAATGTGACAGGTGATTTTCCAAATACGAGGTCAGTGAATGCAAACTTGCTTGAGTGCAATTTCCTTCCAGTTATGATTTTCAATTCTTCAGGAATAAGTTTGCGATTATTTTTCATGATGCCAACTAAAGTAATTTTAAACTCGAACAGATCTTTAGCAAGTTCGATCGATCATAGAACCGGTCAGTGGTCACATTCCGACCTGTGTCCTTTTGACAGCTTCTCTAGGACTTCTTGATTCAGGAGTTGTTCCTTCTTGTTTGCCAGCATACAATAGTCACAGTCAGCAAGAAGTCTCATGAGATCCCAAATTTCTCCGGTTTTCTTTGAAAAAATCTTTAAATTGACACCTACTTTAAAGCAGGGAAAGCATTTAATATATGGTAATATTTTTACTAGCCGTACAGTATTTTGGAAACATGTCATTCAAAAATTGAAACATTCTCGTAAAGGAGTAAACTTGTCATTAGATTTCCTAACCTGCCTTGTGTTCTTATCATCAAATCTGATGATAGAAAATCACGAAATCTGCTGCTGGCTATGAATACTGATGTTCCAAGCTCTTGGGATCATAAGTCATGGTAATCTAGGTTATTATTATTATTCACGCCCCTCAAAATGAGAGTAGGTACCTCATATGCGAGGATTTCTGTTGGACTTGTTTCTTCGACTCTCCTTCTTTCTGCTTCCTCGTTCATGTGTTACACAATTTTAAACACAGTTTCCTGAGTAAAGAGCTTTCCAAAAGCTACTTGTATTGTGGTTACTTGACCAGTTTGTTGCAGTCCAGGCTTTCCATGTATTATATTTGCAAGTGTTATTCGCGTGAGATAAGATGGATTTTATAGTGCATATACCCTTCCACTTTCAGCCACATGCTTCACAACTCTTACACTTGCATTTTGTTATCAATAATATTCTGTCAATTTCACGGTCACTTGAAGTGTATACAGTAAAATTGGGTTCTGTGACATAATCATTATTACCAATATGATAATCGCAGATTATGTCTTCAATCTAATGAACTTCATCTTCAGTTCTAAACTGCTTCCGATTCTTTTTCTATGTTATATATTGTCTGCTCCTATTTCTGAATCATACCAAGAACAGAGAGAGAGAGAGAGAGAGAGAGAGAGAGAGAGAGAGAATAACACTACTCATAAAATGAGTATTCAATCCTTGCAGCAATGCCAACAATACAATATTATGTTCATTTCCAAATAAGCCCATTGCCACAACATGTGTTTGCAGTTTCAACAATAAGGAACATTGTTGTAACATACGTTTATAACTTCAAATAAAGAAAATGTTCCACGTCTATTTTGTGACCCCTTCGAATTTTAGTGAATACAATTAGGTTTTCATATGTTTAATATATTTTCTTTAGAAATATAGTCCATTCCCTTCTTAAGCTTTCTGAGAATAGGTTCAGAAGCCCTCTTCACTCTGTACGACTTTTGCATAAGCGATAATAGATAAGCAAATCTTATGGAAAAAAAAATGTAAGTTCCGTTTTCAAACACACACTTTATATCACATATAGTTTTATACAGTTAATACTATCCGAGATATTCCATACTTGTTTAAAACATTTAAAATACTTGTACATTTGTCAATTGGGAAGTTGTTATTCATTTTTCTCATCCTAGTTATGCAAAGAGAAGAACATTTCAATTTCATCATATAGGACGATCATTCAATATGTATTAATACTGTAATTGTAACTTTAGATCGTTATATGATTTTATCATTAATAATTTCCTTTCTCATTTGGGTGTTTTAATCGCAACAATTTTCCTAATTTATTATGTTAAAATGTCATTTTTATATTGGCTATTGCATTATTCTACTGTACTCCCTTATATCCCTTGTACTTATTATGAACTAAGTAATAAAACTATTTATATTCATGTTTATCTCGATTAGCATGAAGTAGAGAGAAGACTTTGTTAGAAAGGTTTGCTGCGGAACAAATTGGGAAAGCCATGTGAATCGATCAAATATTTACAAAACATGTCCGTGTTTGTATGTTTGAGTATGAATAGCATAACACAAAACATACGTTTGGAAACACCAAACTTATATTTAAATTTAACATATTCCATGGATCAGTTATGCAGTTCAATAATAGCAGACAGTAGCCTGACTCCCACACACACCCATACTCTCACACTTACACACTCATACACATTCACACACTCACACAAACCCATACTCCCACACTTCCACACACTCACCCACACACACATACTCTCACACTCTCACCCTCATACACATTCACACACTCCCACACACACCCATACTCTCACACTCACACACTCATACACATTCACACACTCACACAAACCCATACTCCCACACTCCCACACACTCACCCACACACACATACTCTCACACTCACACCCTCATACACATTCACACACTCACACACACACACATCCATACTCTCACACTCACACACTCATACACATTCACACACTCACACAAACCCATACTCCCACACTCCCACACACTCACCCACACACACATACTCTCACACTCACACCCTCATACACATTCACACACTCACACACACACACATCCATACTCTCACACTCACACACTCATACACATTCACACACTCACACAAACCCATACTCCCACACTCCCACACACTCACCCACACACACATACTCTCACACTCACACCCTCATACACATTCACACACTCACACACACATCCATACTCTCACACTCACACACTCATACACATTCACACACTCACACACACTCACTCACACACATCCATACTCTCACACTCACTCATACACATTCACACACTCACTCACTCACACACATCTATACGCTCACACACACTCATACACATTCACACTCACACACACTCATACACATTCACACACATCCATACTCTCACACTCACACACATTCACACACTCTCACACTCACACACTCATACACATTCACACATTCTCACACTCACACACTCATATACATTCACACACTCACACACACACACTGACACACACTCACACATACACTCACACACTCACACATAGACTCACACACACTGCCACACACACACTCATAAACACTCACTCACATACACATACACAGACTCACACACACTCACACACCCTCATACACACTCACACACACTCACATACACCCACACACACTCACACACCCACACACACACTCACACACACTCACACACACTTACACACTTACATACTTGCACACACTCACACACACTTTCACACACCCACACACACACTTACACACACACCCACACACACATACACACTCACACACACTCACACATACACCCACACACACTCAAACATACACCCACACACACTCACACATACACTCACACACATTGTCACACATATACCCACACATACACTCACACATACTCACACATACACTCACACATACACTCACACTTACACCCACGCACACACTCACACACACTCACACATACACTCACACACACTGTCACACACACACACCCACACACTCACTCACACATACACTCACACACACTCACACACCCACACACTCACTCACACACACTGATACATACACTCACCCACACACACTAATACACACTCACTCACTCACTCATATTCACACACACTCATACACACATACACACACACTCACACACACTCTCACACAAACATACACACACTCACACACACTTACACACTCACACACAACTTACACATACCCACACACACTTACACACACTCACACACACTCACACACACTCACACACACTTACACACATCCACACACCCACATACACACACTCACACACACTCACACACACCCATACACATACACACACACACTCACATACTCACTCACTCACTACACGCTGGACCATTTGCTGAATATCTTTACCTTCTCTAGCACATATATACAAAGTAGATAAAGAAGATTTTATTTTACACCCAAAAATTCGATTCCAAGATTTCACCGGAAATATCTGTTTTGAGACTCCCTCAATTACATAAAACTTGGTATTTAAGTTCAGTATCTGCCAAAGATGCGACATGACGATTTTCCGGAATAACACACAATCCCTACCAACCTTTACATGGAACACTTTTCGAAATTCTTGATTTTCTTAAAATTGGCTCCAAAGATTTTGATTTAAATACGTATGTTAAAGATACTTTCATGACAAACGAAATGTATCTTAAATTTTCTGGAAATAGCCTGTGAAGGCCTCTTCATTCCTGATGAGTTTGTATAACTCGTAAGTCGAGAGAGATAGACGAAAACTTACTACTCAATTAATGGAGGTGTTATTAAATCATACAATTTATGTTTTATACATGTTTTGTAGAGTTATGCGTTTCCGGGATATTTCTTGTTATTCGTTTCAATTTTAAACTAGTTAAAACTTTTCTTAAGCAGAAAGTCAAGTTTTGTTTCATCTCTTTTGTGTTATTCCCGGGAATTCAAAAGAACACCGAATTTCAATTGTTTCACATAGCGAAGTGTTTTTAAAATATTTGTGTATCGCTTTAGCCTGGTGTATTCCATTATTTTCCTTCTTCTTACAAGGTTGCAAGTAATAAGACTGAATCTGCATTGTTTATCTCGATTAGCATGCTGATGCTGATAAAACGATAATGTATCGTAAGGAAAGTTTTTTATGGGACAGCTAGAGAAAGTCCAAAAATTGGAACACATCAGTTTTTTTTAAGAGAGAAAGATTCAAAATGTGTATTTCCGGCGAAATCACGTAAACGAATTTTTGGATGACATACACTACTTCCCGTACTTAATATATGCAGTATAAAACGTAATAAAAGGATACTGAAAAGATCAAAGCAATAATAACGCACATGGCTGATGCCACCAGACTGCACATTTACTCTTTAAGGTTTAATGACGGAGCTTGAAGTAGAACTTTTTGTCTTAATGACTGCGTTTTAGTTCAAATGCAGTAAAAGGTGCATTTTAACATTTGTTTTAAATATAACATGTCTCTTAACCCAGAAACAACCCCAATAAATAATTTAATGTCAATATGCTATTCATAGAAAATAAGATGACTCAGCTCTCTCAGAAGAAAACTGCTAAACCTATAATATGCTGCTAATTGAACGTGTTTGATGTTTCTGATTAAGCCTATTAACTAAAAGCTATTTCTCATATTATTTAAATAAATTACGTAATGAGCAGTTTTAATATTCCTGTTTACTTGATTCATCAATTAATGAACCTTTTTTTTTTTTAAACAAAATACAGTTCCGGGACCTTGGCGCTGTATATCCTACTTTTATTTAACTAACTTTTTTAATTTTGTTTGCTGTATGATTACTGAATTTCTGTTTTCTTCTTTTTACACACACATATACACAAATATATAACACCCATGCCCAAGACGAGACTCGAACCCACGATCCCCTGCGATACGAACACCAAAGCGAGACGCCTTGGCGAGCGCGGCCAAGGGGACCGGCAACCTTAGCTACATTTACAATCTAAATAAGTCAGCTAGGAACTACACATCTCTGTAAGGAATTTTCATGAGTAGACTGAATTCAGGGAAAGAATTGAGGCTCGTATTCGGGAGGTCCAGGATTCGATTCCAATAGGGCCGGCCAATACACATTGAATCGTCTTGGTGGTTTCTCCGGACAAATCTAAAAGTTATTTGTAGAATCGCACCGAATATGTATCAGTGAGTGTAAGTGAAAGCGGCACTTTTATTATCAACTGTGGAATACTTCCGGGATCAATAGTTGGCCTTATCTTTATGTATGAAAGTGATTTAAAATATTTACTTCTTTGTGAAGTCTCTTCACTTGATGCTGTTGATACCAATATTTTCTATGTAGGAGAGACATTTCAGGAGTTATAGAGAAACGTGAATGCCGATATAGATATTTTATTTGAATGATTAGCAGAAAACAAATTATCTTTAAATATTGAAAAGAACATATGTATTATTTCATAGAACTAGCTCAGTTTATAATACTTCAATCAGTTAGTGTTAAAAATAATTCCATTACTCAAATAAGCATACAGAATTCTTAGTTTGACATGGAAGTTTAAATTAGAAAATATAATTCTGACTCTATAAAATAAAAAGGTAATAACATTAATTTTAAATAAAACATAAATAAATTTAAGTCAGAACCGAGAAAAGTTACAATGCATTTAGAAATAAAATACTACCATAATTATTTAAAAATTATATCTAGATCCAATAAATAGGTAAAAGACAAAAGGTTATAATATTATTTATTTGAGGAAAAGCTAATTTAGGTGCTTGCTTCTATTATAGGGATATTTGTTCGCTTTAAAGAGCCGTTACCTATCTCTTGCTTAACATCACTGTGCTATTCTCTAATACTCTCTCCTATAGTTTATGATATTTACTTGTGTTCATCATAAAAATATATTCCCTAATTATTCTCGTATAACTTATATGATACTTACTTGGGGTGATCACAAAAACTATTCTCTAAAATCACTCTTGTATAGATTATGATATTTAGTTGGGGTGATCATTAACAAATCTGATGTAATCCATTTACAAGACTTACTCTATATCTCTGCAACACATTTTTGTTAAAAAGTTTATGCTTCTATTTACTTCATGCTAAGTTAGAAAAAATTATCTTGCTTCCCTGTAAGTAGAAGCGAAATAAGGGAGTAACATAGGTTAAAGTGATAGTGTGACTGAAGTTCCTTTGCTTGTATGGACAGGAGTTGACAAATTCCTATATGAGAAAAGTATAAGTTTTTTAAGGCTGAAACAAAAAACAAGGAATATCTAAAAAACGATCAACTCCACGAAAAAATGTATACAACATGAATTGTGTGTTTTAATGTACTCTACATTTTTTGTTAAGTAAGTTTTTGTCTGTCTCTTACGGTTTACCAGTTACACAAAATTCCGTAAAATTCATCCAGAATAAAGTAGTCTTCAGAGGATATTCGCAGAAAATTCAAAATATACATATTATTTCTCAAGTATATATCTTTAATATATGATACTTTTATCAAGATTGTTAAAGCCGTTTTTTGGAAAATAAAAATGTTCGAACATTTTTCCACGTAAAGGGTAGTTGGGGGTGGGGGATTTTCTTGAAAATCTTCGTGTCGCATCCTTGGAAGATACTGAATTTAACGGTCTTTTCGTTTTTGAGCTATGCTGCCCACAGACACACAGACACACACATATACACAGACAGACAGACATGCACACGGACATTTTTCTAAAAATGCTTATTTGGATTCAAAACATGTATTTCCGGTGAAATCTATATATCGAATTTTTGGTGGAGTGCAATACCTTCTCTATACATTAAGGACATAGTATGTAGAGAGGAAGTAAAAAGATTCTCCAAATGCACTCTTAAAATCTATAATGAACTGACAGAAGATATCTCTAATGTTTAGAAGTTTAAATTAAATCTAAAAACAAATATAATTATAAATAAAACCAGTGCAACGTATTAGAGTTTTATGCTATATATATTGTTATCATCATTATTTTTATCCGTTAGTTTCATTTTTATTAAATTTGGAAAACCATTGTTTGTGTCCATGTTTATACATTTCCAAAGTTTTATTCCTCATTATTTAATTTGTGTGATATTTTCTCAGCTGTGTAATTATGTTATGATTTATGATTCGTTAGTATCACATCTAAATTTGTATACAGTCCTTTGAAATGAGTTTTGCTCGTTGGGGTGTTTTCATGAATTCATGAAAAAGAAAAAACTGTGCTGATTGCTCTTCTACCACGAACTTGTTGTTTGTGACTTCCTGTATCCATTATTTCTTTATCTCCTTTAGGATTGTGGAACCAGGCGACGGTGGCTGGTATATTGTGGTATATTAGTTAAGGACACTTGGCGAGACTGCTGGGGTCATATTCCATCCGGGGCTCTATCCTACCTTGAGCTGTATATAATAGTGTTATGCAGTGCTGTGATCTAGTTACCAGAGGCTTCAAGTCTTTCTACTCTTAAGTATGAGGTGTACAAGTAAATAGCTTTAAGGGGACAAGGTACTTTGGAATGGTAAAAAATAGCATATTTGTTTTAGACACTAAGAAAACCACTATTATTTCTAGTTTCAGAAAATGTATACACTTGTAATTTAAGACGATTTTAATCAATTTAAATATAATTTAACTGATAGTCTGCATTTATTTAAAGCTGTTATGCAATGCCCCTTTTTTTTAGAATATTTGTCTCTTTAAATTCAGTTTTCTCAAAGCAGCATTTTTGGATATCTATGTACCTTTTTTCTCAGAAACTATGAGAGCTGGAAAGCTGAAATTTTTCAGCTTATATATAAAACACACAGTTAAACTTTCTGAACCACAATCGTGATGTTATATTAAATAATGATCGTATTAAAAAAGCAACAACATTGTGAATTTTCCACACTTTTACTTTTAGA
This sequence comes from Hymenopus coronatus, assembly GCA_030762935.1. NCBI lineage: Eukaryota > Metazoa > Arthropoda > Insecta > Mantodea > Hymenopodidae > Hymenopus > Hymenopus coronatus. The sequence goes on along the minus strand of CM060885.1, from coordinate 13,365,793 downwards.
ATTTGCAAATATATTTCTTTTTTAATTTCTACTGAACTTGTATCATTGCTTAATAATTGAGGTTCGGGAGATAACTGATTATACTAAGAAAAAGCATGCAAAAGTGTGATTATGTGTTACAAGTAGTATCAGAGAAAAATGTACATGAATTCACATGTTTTAATGCTAGCTTTTATAACTTTTCTGCTGAATGAAATACTTTTATAGACTCAACCACATAAACTATTAATGCAAACAACTATTTGAAATAATGTCATAGTTTATTGAATAATTCATACAAATTTCTGGAGAAACAATTGAAAACTTTAAGAGGCAGTGGTAATTCAACTCATTTAAGATGTGATTTCCGTTTGTTCAGACTGCCTTGTCCCCTTAAAAGCTGGTCTATAATGTGGTCTAGCTGAATAAGTGCCAGTAGAACACAAATCTGAGCTTTAATCTAGGTTACGCTTCTAAAATTTGTAAGAAATGTGACCACAAAGCTGCTTGGTTGGAATCTCTGGAACACAACGCTTGAAGGACGTTGGTAGTGAAATTTTGACTATAATCGTTCTAAAAATTGAAAGTAGTTTTTTTTTATAGGAAATGCTTGTTGGACTTTTTGGCGTCCATACAGAGTTAAAATGTAAATGGCGTTTTATTTATGGACGCTCTTTAACTACTGTGGTTCACAGCGTTCCATTCTATACTGGGCGTGAAAGACCGCTTAATTTTGCTCAGAGGCCTCTCTATCAGGCTTGCCGTAAATCTAGGAACGGGACCAACGGCTTTACTTCCCTTCCGAAGGAAGCCATGCAAAGGATTTTTACGCCCGAAAAAAACCCTCCGCCGCGTTTGAACCCACTAACTTGGGTATATGAAGTTAGCATGGTAACCATTACACCACGGAGGGCGGTATATAGCATTTATATGGCCGCCTCCCTGCTTTCTGGTGTCTAGCCATTTATAGATTGTACAATACACCTGTTTCCTAGCTTTTCTCAAATCTACATTTTCACATAGTCAAAATGTTGCAGACTACTTAGTTCTTGATTTAATAGAACTAAAATTTCCAAAAATCTGCAAAAGTATCCATTGTAAAACTATAGGTGACAAAATTACCCTACCACCAATAGGAGTTTATCAAGACTATTTTAATACAATTATTTATTTAGGCCTTAAAATTATAAACCGTTAAAACAATTGTTACAGCTCAGTAATAACAATTATTGAGATGTCAACGTATAAACTGTTCGTGCTTAAAAAATCTGATGTGTTCCATTTACATGATTTCTCTACCTTCTCTGGAAAAAAAATGAAATTTATATTTAGTATCTTCCAAGGATATGAATCGAAGACTTTCAAGATTTTTACCGCATCCCAAACTACCCTTTATATGGAAAAATGTTTTTAAAACAAAAGGCTTTATCAATTTTGATTAAAATACCATATATTAAAGATATTTACATCACAAATAAAATGTATAAGTTGAATACATATCTGGGAACAACCTTTGAAAATGTTTTATTCTGAAGGAATTTTTCTGAATTTTACATATCTGATAAACTGTAAAATCATCACACAAACAATTTGGTTCTCGTTAAAACGCATCATTTATGTCATATACGTTTTTTTGGCTTGTTTTTTACCTTTTTCGACAAATTCTTAGTTATTGATTTCAATTTGACACTACGTTAACTCTTCTCAAATCGGAAGCATTCTTTAGTTACGTCTCTCTTTTAAATCATGAAATACGAATCGAACTTGTATTGTTTCACATAGCAAAGCTTTTAAGGTAGTGGCTTTCGCTTTAGTTTAATATATTCCTTTATTTCCCTTCAACTCGCAAAGAAACAAGTAATAAGATCGATTCTGCTAAAGTTTACCTCGACTAGCATGATGTAGTTAAAAACAATAATCTTTTGTAAGAATAGTTCATATATGGAACAGCTAGAGAAAGTCATATGAGTGAAATACATTAGGCTTTTTTTATTATGACATAGCAAAATTTGAATATAGACCTTATGTTAACATAACAGCAAAAATATATAGAAATGTATAAAAAAGCTGATGTGTTCCATTCACATGACTTTCTCTACATATCTGCAACAAATTATTGTTAGAAAGCTTATGCTTCTATTTACTTCATGCTAATCGAGAAAAAATTAGCAGAAATAGTCTTATTACTTGCTTCCTTGTAAGTAGAAGCGAAATAAGGGAGTACCATAAGTTAAAGTGATAGTCAAAAGCTGGTTACTATGTGACTGAAGTTCCTTTGTTTGTATTGACAAATTCCTGTATGAGAAAAGTACAAGGAATATCTCAAAAATGATCAACTTCTCAATATATATATATATATATATATATATATCATAAATTGTGTGTTTTAATGTGCTCTACATTTCTTGTGGTAAGTTTTTGTCCATTTCTTACGGTTTAGCAGTTATGCAAAATTTCGTAAAATTCATCCACAATAAAGTAGTCTTCAGAGGCTATTCCCAGAAAATTCAAAATATACATATTATTTGTCAGGTAATATACGATATTTTAATAAAAATCGTTAGAGTCATTTTTGAGCAAATCAACATTTTCGAAAAATTTTCCATGTAAAGGGTAGTTGAGGGTGGGGGATTTTCTTGAAAATCTTCGTGTCGCATCCTTGGAAGATACCAAACTTAAATACCAAGTTTGGTATTTAACGGTATTTTCGTTTTTGAGCTAAGCTGTCCACAGACACACACACACACACACGCGGACCTTTTTCATAAAATGCTTTTTTTTTTGTATTCAGGGGGACCCAAAACTTGTGTTTCTGGTGAAATCTCGGTATCAATTTTTTGGGTGCAATACAATAACTTCTCTATACACTATGTACATAGTACGTGTAGAGAAAGTAAACTTCTGGTGGTTCCATTCACATGCCCTTGTCTACATATCTGCTATGAATTATTGCTAAAAAACTGATTCTTCTATTTATTTAATGCTAATTAAGAAAAACATCAGCAGAAATGGTGTTACTATTTCCCTCCTTGTAAGTAGAAGGGAAATAAGGGAGTACCATTGGCTAAATCAATAGTCAAATCTTTTAAAAGCTGGTTGCTTGTGATTGAAGTACCTTTGTGTGTAAGGACAGCAGTTGACAAATCTCATATGAGAAAAGTATAAGTGTTTTAAAGCTGAAACCAATGATAAGGAATATCACAAAAACGATCCACTCCACGAAAAGCCTGTATTTAAGATAAGTTGTGTTTTTAACAAGCGCTACATTTTTTGTGTGGTAAGTCTCTTACGGTTTACCACTTATGCAAAATTCCACAAAATTTGTCCAGAATAAACATGTCTTCAGAGACTATTCCCAGAAAATTCAGGATATACATTTTATTGTTACGCAAATATCTTAAATATGTGCGATTTTAATCAAAATCGTTGGAACCATTTTTGAGAAAATCAAACTTTTCGAAATTTGTGACATGCAAAGGGTAGTTGGGTGTAGGGGGATTTTCTTGAAAACATACGTGTCGCATCCTTCGAAGATACTGAACTTAAATATTCATTTTAGTGTTTAACGGATCTTTCGTTTTTGAGCTATGCTGCCCAAAGACACATACACACACACACACACACATCACACACACAGACACACACGGACATTTTTCTAAAAAAAACTTTTTTGTATTCAGGGGGTCCCAGAATATGTATTTCCGGCGAAATCTCGGTATCGAATTTTTGGGTGCATGATAATATCTTCTCTATACACTATGTACATAGTAGGTGCAGAGAAAATAATAAATAAAATTGAATATTTTACTCTCAGTGTCCCTTAAATGACACAATATTTAATAATTTTCAGCACAGGGGTTAGAGATTGCAAATTAAGATATGCACCAAATTGAAGGTAATTTGTGTCACGGTTTTGTGCGTATATGTAATGTCTGATGACGTAGCACAGCATTGTGAATATGTAACTGTGTTTCTCTCTAGTACCGATACAGTTATCATTGTGGTTGAATGTCGAGGTCTTGTGAGTGAGTGCTAGGCCAAGATCATGAAACTTAAAAGTTCGTTTCTTTAGAAAAATCCAATTAAGTATATGGGAAACGCAAGTCGGCAATAAAAAGAGCTCTGCAGAACAAGCTATTTACTTTTCTTGTTTACTCTTCAGTGATTCTGAGAACCTTTTTTTATAAACGGCGACCTTACAGTAGCATTGGTGGTAAGTAGCATTATATAAGCAGTTTCCGCTACAGTTGACTCAGAGTTACATAATGCTATTCAACAGGCAAATCGGTGGCCACAAAGCGTCAATAAATGTCGGTTTTAAAACTGATCAACCATTACACCTACATTACTAGAAGGTACCCGTTAAATTGGCTAGCAGCATCTCAAGCTTTTGCTCCAACTCGCTTATTCCAAAGAAAACTACATCTTCAAGCATTTAGACTACTGATGTGTTCTATTCACACGACTGTCTCTGCATCTCTGCAACAAATTATTGTTGAAAAGCTTCATGATAATGGAGAAAAGTCTTATTACTAGCTTTCATGCAAGTAGAAGGTACATAAAAGAGTAGCATAGGCTAAAGTATTAGTCAAAACCTGGTTAAGTCCCTTTGTTTGTATGGACAGCAGTTGACAACTTCCTATATGAGAAAAGTTAAAGTTTTTAAAGCTGAAACCAAAAACAAGGAATATCTAAAATACTATCCACTCCACGAAAGAATGTGTATAACATAATTAAGCGTTTTAACGTGATCTACATTTTCTGTTATGTAAATTATTGTCTATCAGTTACGATTTGACAGTTATGCAAAATTCCGTAAAATTCATCCAGAATAAAGTATTCTTCAGAGGCTAATCCCAGAAAATTCAAGATATATGTTTTATTTGTCATGTAAATATTTTTAATATACGATATTTTAAAGAAAAGCGTTAAAGTCATTTTTGAGAAAATAAAAACTTTCAAAAAATTTGCCATGTAAACGGTAGTTGGGTATGGGGAGGATTTTCTTGAAAATCTTCGTGTCGTATCCTTGGAGGATACTGATCTTAAATACCAAGTTTGGTATTTAACGGACTTTTCGTTTTTGAGCTATGCTGTCCAAAGACTCACATATGCACACACACGAACACATACTTTCACACACACACACACGAACACACACTTTCACACACACACACGGACCTTTTTCCAAAAATGTTTTTTTTTTAATTCAGGGGGACCCAAAAATATATTTCCGGTGAAATCTCGGTATCAAATTTTTGGGTGCATTATAATACCTTCTCTATACACTATGTATATAGTAGTGTAGAGAAAGTAAAAATCTGAGGTGCTCTATTTACATGTCTTTCTATAAATTTCGGGAACAAATAATTGTTAAACAACTTATTTTTTATTGTTTTATTTGTTTATTTATTTATTTATTTATTTTTGTAGTTTAACGCCCTTTAATCTGGTTGGTCATATCGGACGATGAATGAAATCAGTGAAATGATCCTCAAATGATCTCAGGGACCATAAAGCTTAAAGTTACTCGACATTCGTCTTCTCAAATTAAGGGAAAACCCCGAAGAAACCTTATCCGGGTAACTCACCCTAAGCGAGATTCGAACTCACGACCTTTTAAACAGCATATTCTTCTCTCTCTAGGTTGCTCAAATTCTTATCTTATGAGCTAATTGCGTCATCTGGTCGCATTACCGTGCCTCCTTTGTTTTGTGCATGACCAGGCAGGAAGCATTTCCCCATCATGCATTCAGTGGCTCGACTCCCGACACGATGGCAGGTTTCAACCGAACCAAACATATCGTACTCCATAAAGAATCGAAGAATATTTTTTGTTAAAGAGGACAGTACGGTGAAATGTATTATTTGTAAGCATCACTTATTTTACGGTTCCCATGTAATATTAAACGACACTTTGAAAAATACCATCATATTGATTATTGCAAAAATTGTTATCAGGTATGTAATTACTTTAATTTGAATTAAGTTTGCCTGCAAAGGCGTTCACCAAATGGAACTTTGGATTCAACCAAATTCAACACATATTAAATATTATCAGAAAAAAGATTTAGACTTCTTTCAATCTGATCCCATTATAAATTTCCCAAATTACAAAATTTTGCAGCAGATCATATATCAATATTCGTTCTACAAACATCTACATATGTTCTCCAAAACGAATCAAATAAAAAGCAAATGTTGTAGTAGGGAAGGAAGGGCAGGATCATTTTTTCTACCATTTAAGCTCTGTTGCTCAACTGGCTGCAAGTAAACAGTTTCAATCAGTTCATTATAAGAGTAACGTTCAAGAACGTTGTTTTACTTTCTGTACGCGTACCATGTACATAGTGAATAGAAAAGGTGGTGCACTCCACCAAAATATTCTATACGTGATTGCACCGGGAGTATATGTTTTTGGGGCCCCTGTATCCAAAAAAAAGTATTTTCAGAAAAAGGTGTGTGTATGTATCCGTGTGTGTGTGTGTCCGTGTGTCTGTGTGACCGTGTGTCTGTGTGTCCGTGTGACTGTGATAACTCAAAAACGGTAAAATACCAAAATTGGTATTTAAGTTAAGTATCTTCCAGGGATGGGACACGAAGATTTTGAGAAAAATCCCCACACACCAAACTACCCTTTACATGGAACTTTTCCCCAAAATTTTGATTTTCTAAAGAATGGCTCTAACGATTTTTATTTAAATATCGTATATTAAAGATATTTACCTGACAAATAAAATGTATATTTTGAATTTTCTGGGAATAGCCTCTGAAGACTACTTTATTCTGGGTGAATTTTACGGAATTTTACATAACTGCTAAACCGTAAGGAATGCACAAAAACTTATCACACAAAAATGTAGAGTACATTAAAACGCACAATTTATGTTGGATACATTTTTTCAAGGGGTTGATCGTTTTTTAGATATTCCTTGTTTTTGGTTTCAGCTTGGAAAAACGTAACTTTTCTCATACAGGAATTTGTCAGCTCCTGTCCATACAAATAAAGGAACTTCAGTCACATATGAACCAGCTTTTCACTATCATTTTAATCTATGGTAGTCCGTTATTTCTCTTCTACTTACTAGGAAGCAAGTAATAAGACTATTTCTGCTAATTTGTTGTCGATTAGCTTGAAATAAGTAGAACCATAAGCTTTTTTACAATAATTTGTTGCAGAGATTTAGAGAAAGTCATGTGAATGGAACACTCCATATTTTTAGTATTTGTACCATCCCATTAACGTTGTTGAAGCCCCCGCCACTGATAGAAAGCGACGTCATAGATAGAGAGGTTTTTGTCTACCGCCAACAAGCAAATAGGTGAAGGTAAATCTGCCCTCCACTCTATCGCAGTATGTTGAGCATCACTGATCTATCTACTTTATGCTAATTAGTAGAATTGGTCTTATTACTTGCTTCCTTTTAAGTAGAAGGGAAATAAGGGAATATATTAGGCTAAACCGACAGTGAAATGTTTTAAAACCTGGTCGCTATGTGAGACAATTGAGGTTCGGTTGACTTTGCTTGGTCCCGTTTGAGAAAATTTGGGTAGTTTAAAATTGAAACCAATAACAAGGAATATCCTGAAAACTGTCAATTCTAGAAGAAAAACCTGTACAACAATTGGTGTGCTTTTACGAGACCTACATTTTTATGTAGTAAGTTTTTTCTTATCTCTTAGGGTTTAACCGCTATGTAAGATTCTGTAAAACTCATCTTAAATGGACCTTTATCTAAGTAAGCTATTTCGAATTCAGGGGGCCTTAAAACATATATTTCCAGTGATATCGCGATAAAAGTTTTTGCAGTACCTTCTCTACTTCTATGCACCTATTGTATGTACATCTGTGTTGGAGAAAATAAAATCTGATGTGTTCTATTCTCAGACTATCTCTACACATTTTGCAAATAAACTACTTGTACAAAAGTTTGTTTAATCTGCAATATGCTATCGAGATAAACATTAGCAGAAATTGTCTTATTACTTGTAGTAAATCTTGAGAAAGTAAATAACGAGTTGCCAAAAATCGATATTTCTGATCTTGCGTATCAGTTATAAAGACATTCGAAACCACGATTTCATCTGACTTTGATTTAAGTTCGACTTATGTGCATTTGTAACCAATTTGATTAGCTCCTTATAACTGCGTTGTGTTTAGCTGTGGACCGTACATTTCCTATCTGAAATTACTTATATCAGATACGTTTATAATCTCTTAAATTATTTCGGTGGAGTTCATTAATACTCTGCATATACACATTGGTTATTGGCACTTCCAATCTTGGAATATCACGTCATAGTTTTTGTGAACAGAACTCAAACACGAAAAGTTATCTATGTACCAGGCGTATTTAAATTCATACGAGGGTCAGCTGATGAGTCCCGAGCCTCAAGCAGATATGGCGCCACTAGGCCAGGTAGACGGTAGCATCGTAAAATTTAGTTCTAGCATCCCCGTCCAACTTCATTGACCGAATTGAACTCGTATACATTTCCGCTGGCTGCCGTGTGAGAACGTTTGGAGGCGCTAGTGTGCAAGAGAGAACATCCCATAATTACCCGCGCGCATTCTCATCCTTCGTCTTTGTTTTCTGTTATTCTGTGGATGCTGCGCCATATTTGAAATTATTTTGATATACAATTTCATTATTGAACTGCTTCGTTTTATTCTTACCATTTCTGTAAATTTCTAATTTAATGTTATTAGATTTCAATTTTGTTTACATGATTGTAGTAGTTTTAAGTACCCCAGGTTCAGAAACTCCAAGAGCTATCGAAAAAATGACGACAAATGACGACAACGCAACTATCACAAAATGGCGAGAAAAATATTGCAAGAATTAATGAAATGTGGGAAAAGTATCAAGAATAGCCCTATGGTAAGTGACTACCTTATAATCCTACATTAATTGCACGTTAATGCATATCTGAAGGTAAAATTGACAGTGCAAGTATATATTGCATAGTAAATGTACATGTGATTAGAGTCAATATCTAACCTTGTTAAAGCTCACGTAAAACTTATTTATATTAAAAATATAAGCCGCTATGTGTTCATTCCTTATAGATTCATGTTGGCACTACCTGCTCTGTTCACTTTATGTATAAGTTACATCAAAATTAAGTACATTTGCAGTCGTTATTACAATGCAAATAATGCCTGTTAATTTTAAGTGTTTATAAGCTGCATTATCTTATGACTGTATAGTACAATAAACAATACCGATTTATCATTAAATATTTAAAAGTTTGCACGCATTAATTAATGACAAAAGATGCAGAAAATGGTGTATTAAATTATTCAAACATAACCTACATAACTGCCTTCCTTTATATTGCAAACTGATTAAAATGTGGATATGATCTTAAGATAATTGGCAAATAGTTAAGCTTGAAATAAAAAGCCTGGAGTAAAGAGAATTTGGTAATATAATATTTTTCGTGCTAATCAAATTTAAATGCCTATGCCACAGTATCTGGAAAATTAAACATGTTTCTCAAGCGCAGATAGTTGAGAAAAAAATAATTTTATAATACAAATATAAACATTTTAGTATAATGTCTATATTTAAAGCATGATTCTGAATTTCTAATTGATGATGACGATGTACATTCTAATTATTAATATTTTAAAAAGGTATATTATTGTTTTGCCACTCCAAGATTCCATTTCTCACACATTTCCTAAAGTATATTTGCCAGCCTTTCTAGCAGTATTATTATTATTATTATTATTGTCATCATTATTATTATTGTCATTATTATTTTTATTATTATTATTCATTATTCAAAGCGTTATACTTGTTTCAGATACAGAAGTAGCTATAAGAATCCAGAAAATACCACATGGTGAACTGCAATGCTGGAAGATAACATATAAATTACTTTTTGTGAAGATTAGTATGGTCTTAGGAGTGCCTAGAGGTGTTAAAAACAAAACTCTTTGTTATCAGGAGGACTTTAGTAGAGCATGGTATATGTGAAATTCTTAAGTAGTACTATACTACCTCAGTAAAATAAAACAGCAATGAAAATTGAAATTAATTTAGTGTCTTAGTGCCTTACATGAGAATGCAGAAGTACTTCACTGTGCACATTTTCAAATAGTATGGGTATAAAAATAAAAAATAAATCTCAGGACAAAATATCAAACCTCAAGCCCTATAAAAGGCACATTTTCGTATTAGGTAAGAAATTTCAGAAGCTCTGTTCTGTGGTTTGGAAACGAAGGCAAAATTCTCATACATAGATTTCAAATGTGCTATAATATTAAAGATACATTTACATCATTATTAGATACAGAGTATCTTTTCGGGGTCTTGCAATCATATGTATCAACAGTGATTTTAAAATTAATTGTAGCGTACCTATCATAATATCAGATAAATCACTTACAATTTTTGAGATTATGCCATTATAATTAATTATACGCATAAGTAAATTATTAAAAATGTTATACATATATGTGTGTGTGTGATTTTTTACAGGAAGAACTCCACTTTATTTAGTGAACCAATAAGAACATACAACAATTAATATTTAAAAAGTTGCATATTAAACAGCGTCTAAAATAGCATAAGGTTTTTGGAATTTTAAATGACTGTTTTATAGAATACATGATATTACGCACGAAAACTTTAAATGTAATTCCTCAGTTTTTCTATATGAACGAATCTGCCCGTTAATAAAACAATAAATGGAGTAAAAATGAAAGCCACCTAGTTAAAAATCTTTACATGCTGCATAGAAAGGATGAAATTATTGTCCTTTTAATATATTTAAAGAGTATATGATATTTAATTTTTCAGGCTCTATGTGATTTATGCCATTACTCTAATGCATAACATACATTATGAAAAATGAATGTTAAGTTTGGCATATAAATTTTTCTCTGCAATGGTTCTTTTGAGCTTTATTGCAATATAATATATATTAAGGTATCTCAATTTGCTTTTAATCTAAATAGGACTAATAGCGTGAAACTTTATGTGGTGTAATTTTTCTGCATACATATGTAATTTTGGTTTCAGAACCCAAAATTTGCAAGAAATATTGACATTAGCACTTAATATTTAATAAAAGTAAAAACAAAAATTATGGACTAGTGTTTCATTTTTCTCTGTAGAAAAATGAATAATTCAAAATTATTAGTACCTCAAAAATATGTAGCTTTTCCTAAATGTTTATTTGCTACCTTCATTCATTTCCTCTCACACTACTCTATGTTCTTGTATTTTGCTGTGGTTATCACATGTATGAGGCATGTTACTACATGCCCTTTTTAACTTTAGTTGACAGCATTTCTTTGTTATTTTAGCACACTATGCATCTCAGCATAAAATGTTTTCGTGTGGCTCTTTAGCTTGCTATTGGCTTAGTACAATCCATTCATTCAACCATATTATTTGCCTTACAAGTTCATACGCTTCTCTGGGATACTTAGACATTTCACATTCCAAAAGAAGATATTTTAACACTTAAAATAATTGCTAGACATGCAACAGAAGCAGTAATAAAATATACACTGAATATTAATATTTCAGTTCACAATTTATGTATTTGCACGTAGTATGCCTATTAATGTACTAAGAGTGTTAATATATATGTTTAATTGTAACCTTATTATTGCAAAAATTCTTATAAAATAAACACCAATTTATGGTTTATAAATTTATAATGGTTTTACTTTGCATTTAGTAAAGATTGCTAGTGACTGATTAAAATTTCACACCACAATCGTTTCAACAGTTTATGTGATAATTTTATATCTAAGCCAGGAATTGCCAGGCACCCTACATAAACTCAGATTTTCCGAATTAAATTTACAGACACTTTAAATTCCACAATCCAAATAATAAAATGATAGTGTATGATTCATAATAGTAACTATGTATTTAAATGTATGTTATTAATATAAACATATCTGCAGATGCAAACCACAATTGTTGTATTGCTTTTATTTTGCTTTAAAACTGTTCGTTTGATGTTATTTGTGCTGTGAGCAGGTAATTTATGTTACTCTCTTGTTATATTTCACATGATATCTGTAATTCCTAAAGTTTTTTTTTTTAATTGCCTCACTTATGTTAGTGTCTATGGTGATATCGGGGACTTTAACTTACGGAACAACTCGTTGATTGTAGGTTCATAAACATTGAATTTTTGAAACATTTTATTTTATTCAAAAACGCACTTGTACTTTCAGAATCTGGGGGATAAGAAATGATTCCGGTTAAAGAAAAATTGCCCGCCTCAGTCGAGTCGAACTTGGGACCGCTGGATGAGAAGTCAGTTCGCTGACCACTCGAACTTGGAGGCAGTCAATTCCTAAAGTTGTGTAATTTTCCCTGGGTTTTTGTCATACACAGCTTTAAAGTAATATTGTATAATTCTGACAGCCATTAACTTTCGAAATATATTGTTTTATCATCACTACAGTGTAATTTATTTTGGTAAGTTCTCCTTCCATACACTCTCCATTTATAAAGATAAACAAATAATGAAAGAAAAGGAAGAACAAATGTGTAGGAATGTCTATTTGTTAAATAGGCTCTCCTCACCACTGATGGCCGTTGTATATCGGCAATAATTATATATAATTTGGTGATTGAGCTACCGTAGTCGGTCAAGTTTCTGTGCCGTGCCTGTGAGAACACTTGGAGTCGCGTCGATCGCCGGAAGTGGAATGCGAGTCCAATTTTTTAACATTGAGTTAACCATTTATTCGTTTATAGTTCTCTATGGTTCTTTACCGGCTTGTACTGTATCCATAGTTACAGGTCAATAGCTTGTTTAGTTTTCGAATGACAGCATTTTAAACAAGACAACTTGTTTTCACGAAAATGGAGGATTTGGAAAAACGAGCAGTGATTAAATACTTCCATTTAAAAGGCTTAACGTCTAAAGAATTCAAGGAGGAAATGGACAATACCTTCAAAGACTCCGCCCCTCTATATTCAATGATTAAAAGGTGGGTTGCAGAGTTTGAAAGCACAATTACTAGTGATGAGCCTCACTCTGGACGCCCTGTAGAGGTGACAACTTCAGAGATGATTGAAAAAATTAATCATTTAGTACTGGAAGACCATAGATTAAAGCTGTTTGAGATAGCAGAGGCTGTAAACATATCAAAAGAACGTGCAGGTAATATTTTAAGTAATGTTTTGGGCTTTCACAAGGTCTGTGCAAGATGGGTGCCGCGTTTGTTGACACCTGATCAAAGTTCCTGTTAAGAATATGGAGCTCTACTATCCCAGTGAATATTTGAGACGGCTTATTAGCATGGAAGAAATTTGGATACATCACTTCACTCCAGAAAGTAAATCACAGTCAAAACAGTGGATTGTGCCAGATGAACCAACTCCAGAAAAGCAAAGTCAATTTTGTCAGCTAACAAGGTTATGGCGAGTGTTTTCTGGGATGCACAGTGAATTATTTTTATTGATTGCTTGGAAAAGGGTAAAAGTATCACTGGTTACTACTGCGCAAGCTTACTGCAAAGTTTGAATGATGAGGTGAAAAGAAAAAGGCCTCATTTGGCAAAAAGAAATCTTGTTTCATCACGACAATGCTCCGGCCGATCGTTCAGTCATTGCAATGGGAAAAATGTGAGAATTAAAGTTCGAATTACTTGAATGTCCACCCTATTCAGCAGTTCTGGCACCCACTTACTATCACCTGTTCCCAAACCTCAAAACATTTCTTAAAGGACGAAGATTTCACGGCAACGAGGAGGCTATTGAAGCGGTAAACATCTATTTTGAGGACCTTGATAAATCGCACAGCAGAGATCGTTTAATTAAATTAGAAGATTTGTATGTCAAATGTATTATAGCCCTTCTGGAGATTATATTGAGAAATAAAGCAAAAACAAAAAAATTAAAAGCTGTTTTTATTGAGAGGCCCAGGAACTATCAGCCGACACTAGTATCCTCCTAGAATAAGGCACAAAGAGTTTCCGAAAATATCCCCACCTCTAATTAACAATTTGCATGGAAGATTTTTCCGAATTTTCAATTACCTCAAAAATATCTCAAACGGGTTTTTTCTAAAATGAAAATAATATCAAAGATATTTACATTACAAAAAATCTGATGTGTTAAATTCACATGACTTTCTCTACATCTCTGCAACAAATTGTAGTTATAAAGCACATGCTTCTATTTATTTCATGCTAATTAGCAGAAATATTCTTATTACTTGCTTCCTTGTAAGTGAAGCGAAATGAGGGAGTTCCATAGGTTAAAATGATAGCCAAAAGCTGGTTGCTATGTAACAGAAGTTCCTTTGTTTGTATGGACAGGAGTTAAAAAATTCCTGTATGAGAAAATTAAGTTTTTCAAAGCTAAAACGAAAAACTAAGATTATCTTAAAATGATCAACTCCACGGAAAAAATGTATATGACATAAATTGCGTATTTTATCATGAGCTACACTTTCTGTGTAGTAAGTTTTTCCCCACCTCTTATGGCTTAGCAGTTATGCACAATTCCGTAAAATTCATCCAGGATAAAGTAGTCTTCAGGGGCTATTCCCAGAAAATTCAAGATATACATTTTATTTGTTAGGTAAATATCTTTAATATACGATATTTTAAACAAAATCGTTACAGCCATTTTTAAGAAAATCAAAATTTTCAAAATTTTTTCCATGTAAAGGGTAGTTTGAGGTGGGGGATTTTCTCGAAAATCTTCATGTCGCATCCTTGGAAGATACCAAACTTAAATACCAAGTTTGGGCTTTAACGATCTTTTCGTTTTTGAGTTGTGCTGCCAACAGGCACACTTTTAGATTCATGGAGTTTCAAAACATGTATTTCCGGTGAAATCTCGGTATCGAATTTTTGGGTACACCTTCTCTATACACTATGTACATAGTTAGTATAGAGATATTAAAAAGTATATCTTGTATTTTCCGGAAACAACCTACGAAGAAGCCCTCTTCATTTTGGATGACCTTTGCATAACCAGTAAACTTAAGAGTTAGACACAATTTTACAAAAAAGTGAATGTCATTAAAGCACACAATTTATGTCAAACATTTTTTCCGGAGTAAACACATTCCGAGATGTTCTTTGTTATTGGTTTAAATCTCCTAATAAGTACATATATTTTTAATTTCTCTACACGTACTATGTACATAATAGAGAGGGTATTGTGTTTCACCCAAAAATTCGATACCGAGATTTCACCGGAAATATATGTTTTGAGACTCCGTGTATTCAAAAAACATTTTTAGAAAAAATGTCCATGTGTGTTTGTGTGTGTCTGTCTGTGTCTGTGAACAGTATAGCCCAAAAACTAAAAGAGCTTGGTATTTAAGTTTATTATCTTCCAAGGATGCGACACGAAGATTTTCAAGAAAATTCCCACCAGCCCAAACTACCCTTTACATGGAAAAATCTTTGAAAATTTGTTTTTCTCAAAAATGACAATAACGATTATGATTAAAATACCATATGCTTAAGTTATTTACAACACAAATAAATTATATATTTTCAATGTTCTAGAATAGCCTCTGAAGATCACTTTATTCTGAGTTTTGCATTACGGTTAACAAATGGATAAAAACTTACTGCACATAAATATAGGCATCGTTAAAACAATCTCGTCATTTTTCGGTGGATGCTAGTGAAATATGTTATACATTATCAACAGAACGATTCTGTACTGTTTGTTAGACTTTAGATTTCCAACTCGGAAAAACCTACTCCGATTTGTAATTAGTAGTTATCGCGAGAAATAATTACTATCAAATTCTGTGCTTGTGATACCAGAACCATGAGTTAGGGGGCGTGTTCCTTGGAAGGAATGCAATGCATGCAGTGCCCAGTGAAAGTCATAATTTTTGTATTAATCTCTAATACTTGTCACCCTATTTTAGTGTGCACTTATAAGTTCATGTAGTGGAATTAATTGCTGTAGGCATGAGAGATAAATAATAAGATTTGGCAAACATCTATATTTTGCCCTCCTTTAGTTTTAGATCAAGAAATTAAAATCAGCAAAATTAAGTTCTGAAGTTGTCGCGATGTATACTGCAATAATACCAATTTATCAATAATAACTTCTGACAGGACAAAAAATGTGATTGTATTAAATATTCCTTCAACTAGACATCTTTCATTGTCATTTGTATTTTACTTCCAAATCTTGGAAAAACAATTGTGTATGGTGTGTGTAGAATCGCAGGATGGCGGCTGGTCACAAAACGTGCTACAGCAAAAGGGTAGGCATTTCCCCCTGTGGTTTAACTCCTGCTTTTACTACATATGACACCGCAGGCGATAACACTGATGATACATGAAATGAAGGTGGAATACCGGTGTAGCATGATGGCGGGGGAAACTGAATAACCAGGCGCCGCTTAGTCCACCACAAATTGCGGTAACCTGGGAACGAACCCGGTCTGCCTTGGTGAGAGGCGAGTGGTCTAACTACTCCGCGACAGTGCAGCCGTGATCGGAATAGTCGCTATATAACACAATTGAAATTCAGTTCTCTTCGCATGATCAAGATAACAATATAAACTCCCATTTGAGAAAAACGATGGGACTCTTTCAACTCAATAGCAAGGAATATCTTAGAAATGGTTAACTACCCCTCCCCCCCCCCCAAATGTCATAAATTGAGTGTTTTAATATCAGAATTTTTGTGTCGTTTTGTCTATCTCTTACGGTTTATCGGTTTTGAAAAACTCATCGAGAATGAAAGGGCTATTCCCAGAAAATTCAAGTTATACCTACATTTCATTTGGAATAAATATATCTTAAACCAATAATATTTTAATCTAAAATGTTACAGCCAATTTGGGAAAAATAAAATTTTTGCAAGACGTTCCACCTAAAGGGTAGTTGGGGAAATTTTTTGAAAATTGGGAAGTTGCTGAACTTAAATATCAAGTATGGTATTTTTACCGACTTTTTGTTTATGTGCTATGTTGTTCACATATGCACAGATCTGTCTCAAAATGTTTCAGGGGATCTCAAAACATTTATTTACGGTGAAACATCAGTATTGAGTTTTTTGATTAAATACAATACTTTCTCTACCTATGCTGAGGATATGACGTATATAGTGCAGAAAGTGAAAATGGTGCATTAATGACATTTTTTCAAGGTTTGTTTACTATCCTTACAGTTTATTAGTATTATCAGAACGTTTACGTGGAATATTTCTCATAAGAACTATAAAATATCGTTCACAAATATGTATTTTACATTTTAAAATAATAACATTTAATGTACAAAAACTTTTTCGTTTTATTTAGCTGCAAATTTGTGGTAAAATTTTAAGAACTTTGATTATTTTCAGAGAATTTGTGATATTTGTGTATAAAATTGTATCTGACTAGATAATTCTCAAATGAAATATTTAAATATTTAGATAAAACCAGTTATAATCTAAGACTTTAAAGTATTTGATAGTATTATATTTTAAACAGAGCAATCCGTTATGTAATCGATAGTCTAAAAAATATAACATTATATAGATATATTTGAATTTATTTAATTACAGTGGAACAAATTGAGGGAGGCTTAAAACTTTATGTAGTGCCAGTTCAATGTTATTTTTAATATCTTTACATTTCGCGTACCTGTATGAAAGTTATAAGTGAAAGGGTGTAAGTTTTTATATATTATATGCAATTAAAAACTGAGAATGAAAAAGAATATTTCAGTAACGCTTTAATAAATAGTAGTTGTCAATATTTCTTATAGAATGTTAGAATGTAAAAATTAACATGAAACTGTTGACCAAGTCAAATTTTTAATAGTATCATTTCTTTTTTAACCATAAAACATTTCCTTTTATTCAATGAATAATAAATCTGATCGCATGACTTTCTCTACATCTCTACTACAAAGTATTGTTAAAAAGCCTATACTTCTATTTACTTCATACTTAGACAAATATAGCAGAAATAGACTTATTCCTTACTTCCTTGTAAGTAGAAGCGAAATAAGGGAGTACTATAGATTAAAGTGATAGCCAAAAGTTGCTATGTGACTGAATTCCTTTGTTTGTATGGACAGGAGGAGTTGAAATATTCTCGTATGAGAAAAGTAGTTTTTTTTAAAGCTGAAACCAAAAACTTAAAAATATCAAATCCACGAAAAATATGTATAAAACATAAATAGTGTGTTTTAACGTGCTCTACATTTGTTGTGTGGTAAGTTTTTGTCCATCTCTTACGGTTTGGCAGTTATTCGTAAAATTCATCAAGAATAGTCTTCAGAGGCTTTTCCCGGAAAATTCAAGATGTACTTTTTATTTGTAAGGTAAATATCTTTAGTATACCTTATTTAAATCAAAATCGTTAGAGCCATTTTTGAGAAAATCAAACTTTTCGAAACAAGTTCCATGTAAAGGGTAGTTGGGGGGGGGGGGTTTCTGGAAAATCTTCGTGTCGCATCCTTGGAAGACACAAACTTAAGTATCAAGTTTGGTATTCAACGGTCTTTTCGTTTTTTGAGCTATGCTGTCCACAGATGCGTGCGCGCACACACACACACACACACACACGGACCTTTTTCCAAAAATGCTTTTTTTTGGATTCAGGAGGACCCAAATCTCAGTATTGACTTTGTGCGTGCATTACAACTTCCTTCTCTATACACTATGTAAATAGTTCGTGTTTAGAAAGTAAAATATGTGATGTGCTCCATTCACATGACTTTCTTAACATCTCTATAACAAAGTATTGTTAAATAGTTTATTCTTCTGACTACTGCATGCTAATCGAGACAAACATTAGCAGAAATGGTTTTATTACCTGCTTAAAGCAGAAGGGAAAGAAGTTATTACACTAGACCAAAGCGAGTCCAATATTTTAAAAGCTGGTTGTTGTGTGATTGAAATTCGTTTCTTTGCATTTGATGAATTGCCGTATGAGAAAGACTTTAATACTTTAAAATGAAATAAACAACAGGCAATGGCTATGTAAAAATTGTTTACATTTCTATGCAGTTAGCTTTTATCTACTCTTATGCTTTACCGGTTCTCCAACATTCAACCAGAATGCAGAGGTCTTCAGAGGATATTCCCAGAAATATTAAGTTATACGCTTTATTTGTGTTGTAAATAACTTTAATATGCATTTTTTAAATTAAAAATCGATAAAGCCATTTTTGAAAAAAATAGACATTTTCTAAGCTTTTTACACCTAAAGGGTAAATTGCGTGGGAGGGGGAATTTTCCTCAAAATCTTCGTGTCGCATCCTTGGAAATTACTTAACTTAAATACCAAGTTTGGTATTTTATCGACTTATACACACACCCGCACACACATGTACCTTTTTTAATTTTTTTTTGATTCAGAGGAACCTTCTCTACCTATATACTATATACTAAATAGAAAAAGTAAAACCACTTTTCATAAACCCTTTATGCAATTACATACATGTGATCATTATCTTGAATGATTAGACATTTTTTTTCGCCTAGAAATGTAATACTTGTGCAATATATTGCAAAAATATGTATCATGGTAAAATGGAATCACCGGAACAATACTTTCCCTCGGTAAACTTGGCCTTAAGGTAAAATTCGTTTTAGAATTGCAAAAATCTGATGTGTTTCATTCACATGACTTTCTCAGCTGTTCCGAAAACAACTTCTCTTTCAAAGTTTTACTTTTTATCTACATTAGCTAATCAAGATAAACATTACCAGAATTGGCCTTATTACTTGCTTCTTTGTAATTTAATGGGAAATACGGGAATGTACTAAGCTAATCTTTTAAAAGCCGGACTCTATGTGAAACAATTAAAATTCGATTCTCCTTCCTTCTAGAAGTAAACAAAAGAGACACAAAAATAGATATGATTTCGTGTTTAAGAAAGTTTAAGTATAACTGAAACTAATAACTCGGAATATTTCAAAACGGTTAACTTAGCAATTATAACTATACAAAACAAATGCAGAACGCAAGGTGTTCAGAGGCTATTTCCAGAAAATCCAAGGTATATATTTCGGGTATAATGAAAATATTTTAAGCATATGGCATTTTAATAAAAATCGTTGGAGGAATTCAAAGCGTTCGGAAAATGTTCTATGTAAAAGGCAGTTGTGGATGAGAAACGTTCTGAAAATCATCGCGTCTCATCCTTGGAAGATACAGTTTGGTATATAACTAACTTTTCGTTTTTGAGCTATGCTGCACACAGTCTCACACATATACACACGGACATATTTCTATATGCTTCTTTTTTATTAATATATTTCTAATAAAATCTCGGTATCGATTTTTTGGATGGAGTACAATACCACTATGTACATTGAACATACGTGCTAGAGAAAATAAAATGTATTGGACATAAATTGTGTATTTTAATGAAAAATAAATGTTATTTAGTAGCCTTAGCTGTATCGATTACGGTTTACCAGTTTTGCAAAAGTCATCCAGAGTAATGAGGGCTTCAGAGGCTAGACACAAAAAATTCAAAATACATTTCTGATGTAAATATGTTTAACATATGGTATTTCAATCAAATTCGTTAGAGCCAATCTTGAGAAGATCCAAAATCACGAAAATCCTCCTTGTAAAGGGTAGTTTGGAGATGAAGGGATTTACTGAACATCTTGGAAGATGCTGAACTTTAACACCAGGTATCGAATTTATGCGACTTTTTTTTAGCTATACTGTTGACACACACATACACACACATACATACACACACACGAGGACCCTTTCCATATGGAAATTTGTCAACTCCTGTCCATGCAAAGCTAACGAATTTGTCTCATAGAAACCAGGTTTTAAAAAATTTGAATATCTTTTTACTGTAGTCTACTTCCGTATTTCTCTTCTACTTATAAGAAACTAAGTAATAAAACAATTTCTGTTAATGTCCATCTCATTAGCATGCAGCAGATAAAAGAATATTCTTTATTAAAATTCTATTTATTTTTGCATAGATTTAGGGAAAGTCATACAAAGGGAACACCTCAGGTTTATTTTATTATTCAGGAGCGCTCAAAACATTTACTTGCAGTAAAATCTCTGTAATTAATGTGTGGGTGAAATGCAATACCTTCTCCACCTATTGCGTAAGTGCCAGAAAAGTTAAATATAAGTCTGTGCCTTGCATAAACAATTTTCTGACGATTTATGAGCGCTGAAAAATGACTGTAAATGCAACGAAAAAAGGTTTCAGAAAACGATTTCCAGGAATGCTTCCAGTCGTTTTAAATACGTTGCTAATAGTGTGTCACAGAAGGGAACTATGTTGTGTAGTATGAAGGAAGGTAGCTCAACTTATTTAAATATTTCATAATTATTTTTAATTAGTAGTGTTGTTATAAACAAAATCTGCATTTTTCGAAATAACGATGAGCATGATCCCTGGTTGCTCCTGTGTTGGGCGGGATCCTCGGTCTAACTGTACGGTGCGTATCTTATTCTAATCCTAACCTATTTTTACTTTCTCTACACGTACTATGTACAGAGTGTATAGAGAAGGTATGCCAATTCCATCCAAAAATTCGATACCGAGATTTCACCGGAAATATAAATTTTAGTGTCCCCTGTATCGAAAAAGGTTTTTCAGAAGAAGGTCCGTGTGTCCGTATTTCTGTGAACTCGATAACTCAAAGACGAAAAGTCGGTAAAATACCAAACTTGGTATTTAAGTTTAGTATCTTACAGGGATGGGACACCAAGATTTTGAGAAAAATCCCCCCACTCCAAACTACCTTTTATATGGAAAAAGTTTCGAAGATGTTGATATTCTCAAAAAAGGCTATAGCGATTTTGATTAAAATACCGTATATTAAAGATATTTATATTGAATATAAAATGTATATCTTGAACTTTCTGAGAATGGACTCTAAATACCTCTTTATTCTGAATGAATTTTGCTGGATTTTGCGTAACTGATAAACCGTAAGAGATAGACAAAAACTTAGTACAAAAAAAAATATAGATCACCTTAAAACAAACAATTTATTTCATATACGTTTTTTTTCGTCCTAAGATATCCGTTTTTATTTGTTTCAAGTGTAAAATACTTAAACTTTTCAGGAAAGCTGTAAACTTCTGGCACTGCATAGAAGCGAAATTCATCCACATGGCAATCAGCTTTTAATAGATTTGACATTCGTTTTAGCCTGATGTTTGTGATACGGGAAATCTACCATTACAAAGGCGGTCAAAGCTGTAAAAGCTAAACTACGTTACAATAGTCAATAAATCCAGACCATACTTGTAAAATTTATTGTCTCAAATTGTGTTTGTGATTACAGCGTTGCTATAGGTCGCAGACCCCTACTAGAGATCTGAAGAGACAGAAGACTTGCAGCCAGTTGTGTATCATTATCATACAACACAGGAGTTGTCCACGGTTCATGTGGATACCTTCCGATCCCAAACGGCTGATGAACAGGAGACCTTCCAGAGCGATCACGAACACTTGCACTCCCATCCATGGCAGGAGCAGTGCGGCGTTTTGCTGCGCAACAATTACATTAACATTGTGTTGAAGTGCCTTTGCAGCTAAACTTTAAAACTAGTTGCAGTATGCATTGAATTTCACATTTGAAGCAATGCACAAATAAAATTAATCACAATAAAGACGTTGTTCAAATATACCTAGGTCATTTGTTTAAACATTTAAAATAATTGTATATCATCTGTCGTTTCCAAACGATTACACTTTTTAATACTAGCTTATAGGTAGGCAACATGAAAGTAAAGATATCTAGACAGTGACTGTCATATTTTATCTTACTCGTATTAACCGCCTTACAGTCATTAGGGCAGTGGTTGTGCTGATTTTTGTACTAGTTGCGTGTGTTATTAATATACTCGACTCTACCATTTTATTTGCTCATTTTTACTTTCTCTACAAGCAACATGTACATAGTGTATAGAGAAGGTATTACACTCCACCCAAAAATTCTATTCCGAGATTTCACCAGAAAAAGGTCCGTGTGGTGTGTGTCCGTGTGTCGTGAACACGATAACTCAAAAACGAAAAGTTGGTAAAATACCAAACTTAGTATTTAGGTTTAGTATCTTCCAGGGATGCGACACGAAGATTTTGAGAAAAATCCCCCCACCCCAAACTACCCTTTACATGGAACTTTTTTCAAACATTTTTATTTTTTAAAAAATGACTTAACGATTTTGATTAAAATATGTATATTAAAGATATTTACCTGACAAATAAAATGCATATCTTTAATTTTCTATGAATAGCCCCTGTAGACTGCTTTATTCTGAATGAATTTTACGGAATTTCGCGTTAACCGTAAGAGATGGAGAAAAACACAAAAAATTTAGAACATAAATATTAATATAAAAATAATAGTTGCAACAAATTTTCATTCATCTTTTGGAATCCTTGCCTAAAAAGATAGGTGAAGATTTGTTGCAACTATTATTTTTATATTAATATTTGTGTTATTCTTCACTGTTACTAGCTTCTTTTTACATTTATAAATTTAGAACATGTTAAAACACACAATTTATGTTATATACATTTTTTCGTGGAGTTGATTGTTTTTGCGTTATTCCTTGTTTTTTATTTCACATTTAAAAACCTATACTTTTGTAATACAGGAATTTTACTGTTCATACAAAGGAACTTCAGTCACATAGCAACCAGCTTTCGACTATCACTTTAACCTATGGTACTCCCTTATTTCGCTTCTACCTACAAGGAAGCAAGTAATAAGACTATTTCTTTTCTTTTTTTCGATTAGCATGAAGGTTTTTAACAATAATTTGTCCAGAGATGTAGAGAAAGTCACGTGAATGGAACACATCAGATTTTTGTATTTTATTAAAATATTAACCCCGCCATAATTAGGACTGTGATTCTACTATTTTATCTAATTATCTCCATACATTATTAAAATATTAACACCACAATAATTAGGAGAAAGATTGTTTATTTTATCCACTCATCTCCAAAATGTATTAAAATATTAACATCACATTATTTAGGACAGTGATCCTGCTATTTTATCCAGTAATCTCCACAGGTTATTAAAATATATACATCACAATATATATGATTAGTGGAAATTGATTTAAAACTAAGGATAGTTTGCATATAAAGTCTTCAAAAAACTAGTAATTTAGAGATGGGTTTGAAATTATACATTTTGAGAAAAACTATCGATATGTTTTAAATTTGGTTCAACTTTGTAGAAAGCTAAGGTTCTTTTACCCCGTTCTTTTTGTTTTCTTCTTTCTTTTCTTTGAAGAAATTCTCCAATGATTATGTTATGTTTTGGGAATTACTATTACATCATTATTATCATCATCACAATGCATGCATTTAAGACCCCCTTAAATATAAAAATTGATGTTAGAATATCTGCTATCGACACTGCTCTTATGCATTCCCAGTGCGTAGTCCACTATGTGAACGTTTATGTTTTGTGTTTGGAGGAAATAATTTGTTTCTGGATCACTGCATTACTTCCTAGCCCAGGTTATTACCGCTTCTTCTACTGTCACGTACACGCAGCACAAAAGCCACAGTCTGACGCAAAGAATCTCCGTGAATGGTTCACAGAAGCAGAACGTATTAAAATAAAATGAAAGGATGAGAAGCTGCCCTTCAAGAGTTAATGACAGGTAAACTAGTTCAGCAGTTTCCAATGTTTATCAATATTATAATATTAGCATGACACCCTTCGTCCAAACTAAGGAAGTATCGGGAAAGGTACAGATGTGACTTTCCTATTAGGCGCTTGTGTGCACAAAGGTGAATGAACACGTATGATACTATTTTAGTTTCTCAACGATTATTTCAGCAAGTATAAACACGTTTTTAATGTTTTCGTCCATAAATGATCAAGACAGATCTACTTTAATTATATGACAGAACTGCACGAATGCACTTTAACTCCCTTACGGGTGTCGTTTCGCCACAATTTATAATTTTTTTTTTTTTTTTTTTTTTTACAATTTCTACCACGTATTATGTTCACAGCAAAGAAGTTATTGCATTTCATAAAAAAAATCGATGGCGAGATTTCACCATAAATATATGTCTTGACGTCGCCTAAATACAAAAAAACATGTTTAGAAAAAAGTCCATTTGTGTAATGTGTGTATGCGCGCGCGTTTGTCCGTGCGTATCAAAAACGAAAAGTTGATCAAATACAAAACTTGACATCTAAGTTCAGCATCTTCCAAAGATGCAACGCGAATATTTTCAAGAAACCCCTCCCCACCCCAAACATATAAAACTTTTCGAAAGCTTTGATTTTCTCAAAATTGCCTCCAACGGTTTTGATTAATGCCTATGCCATGTTTCACCTATTTATACCACAACAAAATGTATGTTTATCTTGAATATTCTGGGAATATGCGCTGTGGCCCCCTTCACTCCGGTTAACTTAACCATAACCGCAAGAAGTAGACAAAAAGTCACTACAGAAAAATGTAGATTTCGTTAAAACGTATAATATAAATCCCATGCATTTTTATTTTGAATACTACAATTTTTGAGATATTCGTTGTTTCTCAGTTATTAAATATTTACGATTTTCTCAAACGGAAGCGTGGTTCGTTGTTCCTTGGTTTTGCACCTGACCGTACAAAGAGAACCGAATTTCAATCAAGATCAGCCAGCTTTTAAAAGATTTAACTATACCTTTAGCCCATTGTATTTCCTTTTTTTCCTTCTACTAGCAACTAGTAATAAGTCCATTTCGATCAGCATGAAGTAAATAGAAGAATAAGTTTTTATAAAAGTAGCTTGTTTGCAGAACGGGTAGAAAATATCATGTAATGTAACATACCAGGTTTCTTTTATATAAAAATTGAATTCAAGCTGCTCTTCCTCAGAGTAGTGACGACAAGCTTGCCTCATACTTTTCCCATTGCATCTCTTTTCGGATAATTGAAATAAACATTTGTACAAATCGTTTTATTATACATTTATTAGTAAGTAAAATAGAAATAAGGGAACATGTCAGTAGTTTTACTGTCATAGAAAATAATCCCCGCGGAACGAAATTTGGGCACACCTGTGACGTTGGTATGACCTGATAATTGATAGCGTTGTTAACGAAGAAATATGTATTTTAATATTAGAATGCACTTGGCTTTAGTGAGAGTAACGTATTTAGCAACTAAATGTAAGCTATTCAGTTTGAAACTCTGTTTTCTTTGTATAACCAGGAGAAAATATGAATAGCGTATTCCCGTTTTTGAACTATCTCTTTTTCCAGCTATGCAAAAGTCAAACGATATAGCTGTTCAGAAAATTCAAGATATACATTTTCATTTGTATGAACATAATATTATCTTAAACACATGATATTTTAATCAGATTTGACAGAGGCATTTGTGAGAAAATTAAAAATTTTGAAAGCTTTTCTAGTAAAGAATGGTTTGAGATAGGTTGTTTTTATCTGGAAAATCTTTGTGTTTCAACCCTGGAAATGCTGAACTTAAACACCAAGTTTGACATTTAACGAACATTTTATTTCTGACTCATATTTTTCACAGCCAGCCTCACAATACACAAACACACACACAAACACAACACACACACACAACACACACAACACACACACATAACATACACAACACAACACACACATACGCACACGCACACACACAGAGAAAAAATCTGTTGTGATATCTCACATGACTTTCTCTGCCTATTTTGCAACAAGCTGTTCTTACAAAAGCTTAGTCTTCCATTACTTTAAGCAAATGGAGATAAACATTAGTAGAAGAAAAATGTTTAAATATTTTTGTTGTAGATACAAGGACAATAAGACCAAGGAGAATGGCTCAGGAGGTAACGTCGGTGGCCCGCATTCAGGAGGTCCTGGTTTTAAACCCGTAGGCCGATCAATCTGGCTGGGGCTTTTGCGTGGTTCCCGTCAGTTCAAAGATAAATACTGGATTGGATATTAAATACCAACACAAAATTCCACCGTCAGACTAAAACAACTGTAAAAACTGAAAAAAAAAAAAAAAAAAAAAAAATAGACGGTAATGCGACTTGCGCTGTCATATTTCAGAACTACACTAAAGTGACACCCTAACGCCATTTGCTTGTAGCAAAACATGTGACCTCGAAGGACTTGTTGAACTCTGGCATCTGACTACGGATGATGCCTGCCTGTATGTTCCCTGCTGAAGCCCTAAAAGGCCACTGACCACCACATATGTCACGATGGGTCTAAAGAACAATACCGTCGCCATATGATTTACATTTTTAAATAAATTTAATGAGTTCCATTCACATGACTTTCTCTACTTCTGTGTAACAAATTACCTATTGTTAATTATTCTATCTACTTTTATCTAATCGAAATAAACATTAGCAGAATGTGTCTTATTCCTTAGTTCCTTATAAGTAGAAGGAAAATTGGGTTGCTAGAGTATTAAAATCCGTTTCTTTGCGTGGCCAGGAGTTTATAAGTTCTGAATGAGAAACGTTGTGGTATTATAAAACTGAAACCAATAACAACGAATATCTCGCAAACGGTAACTCAAGAAAAAAATGTATAAGATACAAATTGTGTGTTTTAACGAGATCTACATTTTTTGTGAAGTAGGTTTTTGTCTATCTCCTGCAGTTTACTAGTTAAGCAAAATTTAAAAATGATCATCCAGAATAAATAGGTCTTCAGAGGCTATTCCCAGAAAAATCAAGATATATATGTTTTTCACATAAATATCTTAATCATAAGAGAGTTTAATCAAAATTGTTAGAGCCATTTTTGAGAAAATCAAAATTTTCGACTTTTTTCCACATAAAGGCTAGTTGGATGGGATGATTTTGTTGAAAATCTTCGTATCGCATCCCTGGAAGATACTTAACTTTAAATATCAATGTACTTAACGGCCTTTTCGTTTTTGAGCTAAGCTGCTCACAGACACATGCATACACACACAGATACATACACAAAGACAAACACACACACGAAGATTTTTGCGAAAAATGCTTTTTTTGAATTCAGGAAGTCCCAAAACATTTATTTTCGATGATATCTCTGTATTCAAATATTGGATTCTATACAATATGTTCTTTATACACTATATGCATAGTACGTGTAGAGAAACTAAAAAGGTCAATAAGGAAATATATTACACTAAAGCTATAGCCAAAGCTAGACGTGAGTCATATTTAAACTAGGGATCTTTGCAATGCCAGGAGTTAAATGGGATGCTTTAGAAAGATATCTTTTGCGTACAATTTTGGTCTCTCTCTCTCTCTCTTTCTCTCTCTCTCTCTCTCTCTCTCTCTCTTATTGCTAACTGGTCACGCAAAAGCTATCAAGAGGAAATAGAACTTTAGAGCCTATTCTTAGAATATTCAAAATGTGCATTTTATTTGTCATGAAAAGGGTCTGAACATACGACATTTTAATCGATGGTATTTCAGCCATTTTAGAGAAAAAATGTTTAAACGTTTTCCAGGAATCTTAGCTTGAAATGTTTTTTATTTTGTTGAAACTCTTTGTGTCACATCCTTTGAATATGCTGGACGGAAATATCACAAACACACAAACCCACACCCACCCACACATACATATATGGACCAATTTCTAAAAATCTGATGTGGAACATTCACATGACTTTCTCTACATCTCTGCAAAAATATTATTAAAAGGCTTATGCTTCTATTTACTTCACGCTAATTGATAAACCATTAGCAGAAATAGTCTTATTATTTACTTCCTTGTAAGTAGAAGCAAAATAAGGGAATACCATAGGTTAAAGTGATAGTCAAAAGCTGGTTGTTATGTGACAAACTCCTGAATGAGAAAAGTATAAGTTTTTCAAAGCTGAAACCAATAACAAGGAATATCTCAAAAACTATCCACTACACGAAAAAATGTATACAACATAAATTGTGTGTTTTAACGTGCTCTACATTTTCTGCACTTATGCAAAATTCCGTAAAATTCATTCAGAATAAAGTATTCTTCAGACGCTATTCCCAGAAAATTCAAGATATACATTTTATTTGTTATGTAAATATCTTTAATCCACGATATTTTAATAAAAATCGTTAGAGCCATTTTTTAGGAAATCAAAATCTTCGAAAAAATTTCCATGGAAAGGGTAGTTGAGGGTGGGGGGATTTTCTTGAAAATCTTTGTGTCATATCCTTGGTAGATACCAAACTTAAATACCAAGTTTGGTATTCAACGATCTTTTCGTTTTTGAGCTATGCTGTCCACAGGCACACACACACACATGCACACACGGACCTTTTTGTAAAATTTTTTTTTTGGATTCAATGGGGACTCAAAACATGTATTTCCGGTGAAATCTGGGTATCGAGTTTTTGGGTGGAATGTAATACCTACCTTCTCTATACACTATGTACATAGTACGTGTAGAGAAAGTAAAAATAATTATTTTTTGGACTCGGGAACCTTAAAATTTATTTCCGGAGAAATCTCATTATCGAATTTTTTTACCTCTCCCTGTAGGTAGAGAAAGTAAAAATAACTATTCCTCATTTGAAAATATACGAATTGGGACATTTAAACCAATAACAAGGAATATATCGTAAGCGGTTAATGCTAAAGCAAACCAAAAATGTGAAATAAGTTATGTTTTAAGGAGATCTTCTTGTCGAGGTAAAATTTTGTATATCTCTTGTCTATCTTAAGCAAAAGTAACCTATTTGAACAAGATTTCAGAGGTTCTTTACATAAAATTCAGGATATCCACTTCATTTATCATGAAAATATATTAAGAACATGATATTTTGCTCTAAAAAATCCTTAGAACTATTTTTGAGCATTTAAATGTTTTAAAATACATGGTTAAAAGATTTCAGTTGGAGGTGTTTCTTAAAAATTATATCTTATTCTTAGAAGATGTCATCTAAAGTGGATATTCAATTTACCTACGTTTCGTTTTTGAGCTTTGCTGTTCACACACACACACACACACACACACACACACACACACACACACACACACACACACACACACACACACACACAGAGACACATGTCTACACACGAATATTTATAAAAATGTTTTTTTGGATTCAGTTGGCCTCACAATTTATATTTCCGGTGAAATCTCAGTATCGAATTTTTGAATTGAATGTTGTACTTTCTCTTGAGTTCATTTTCAAGCCTTCTTTGGGCGAACTTCACCAGCGGCATTACGAGTGCGTGCGTGTCTGCCGGAGGGTTATGTGGCATATAGTGTGTTTGTTTCTGTGCGAGATCCTCTTGTATATTTTTCAAGGCAATCTCTGTTTTACTACAGGAAGGTAGTATATTTAGTTCATTGCATATTTTTGTTTCTGTTACAATGTTAAATTGATAATACTTAAGATAAAGCAATACATATTTTACACTATAGAAATGGCGGGAAGTTTTATAATTGTCAGTATTTTGACTATGGCCGGTCTGCCCATTGTTGGGTAGCACCAGTCAATTAAGTTGATATCCTGTATTGCAGGACTGATCTGTGCATTTTGTCATGTCTCCTAGTAAAAGTAAAGTAAATGTGAAGAGTTTATGGACAGAAAATATATGAAAGTGCATACCGCATTGTCAGGGAAAACAAGTGCGCGGGAAGCTGCAGACTGTTTGGTGTGCAGGGAACTCTCTGCGGAACAGAATTGCACAAATAAGATTGGGGAAATAGGCGCGCTTACCAGCAAAATTAGTACAATTGGAACCTACATTCTTTGAAAGCTGTGAAGAGCAACTACTTCAACATATCAGGCAATTGGACAACATGCTCATGCCATTGACAAGGAAAGATTTAATTTAGTGGAAAAATAAAGCATCCGCATAGATTTAACAATGAAAACTCTGACATTTACATGACTTTCTCTACATCTTTGTAACAAATTATTGTTAAAAAGCTTATGCTTCTATTTACTTCATGCTAATCGAAAACATTAGCAGAAATAGTCTTATTACTTCTTCCTTGTAAGTAGAAGCGAAATGAGGGAGTACCATAGGTTAAAGTGATAGTCAAAAGCTGGTTGCTCCGTGACTGAAGTTCCTTGTTTGTATGGACAGGAGTTGACAAATTCCTATATGAGAAAAATTTGTTTTTCAAAGCTGAAACCAAAACCAAGGAATATCTATAAAACGATCAACTCCACTAAAAATATATATATATATATATATATATATATATATATATATATATATATAAATTGTATGTTTCAACGTGCTATACATTTTTTGTGTGGTAAGTTTTTGTCCATCTCTTACGGATTAGCAGTTATGCAAAATTCCGTAAAATTCATCCGGAATAAAGTACTCTTCAGAGGCTATTCCCAGAAAATTCAAGATGTACAAGTTATTTTTCTTTAATATATGATGTTTCAATCAAAATCGTTAGCCATTTTTAAAAAATCAACATTTTCTAAAAAAGTTCCACGTAAAGGGCAGTTTGGGATGGGAGTATGTTCCTCAAAAGCTTCGTGTCGCATCCCTGGAAGATACTAAACTTAAATACCAAGTTTGGTGTTTAACCGACTTTCCGTTTTTGAGTTATCGTGTTCACACGGATCTTTTCTGAAAATGTTTTTTTTTATACAGGGAACCCTAAAACATATATTTCCGGTGAAATCTCGGTATCGAATTTTTGAGTGGAGTACAAAACCTACATAGTATGTATAGAGAAAGTAAAAAAGGACAGCTGGCAAAAATTTGTACTATGTGTTTGTGAAAAGGCACCGTGAACTGGCATTAAGGACTCCAGAATCGACGCGCATTATGCGAGCGGTGGGATTCAACAAACCTGAAGTTGATTTGTTGTTTTCCAAACTTAGGGACTTTATAGAAAGAACTCATTCACTCCTTCGTGTATCTTCAACATAGAGTTTCGCCGGTGCATGAAAATGTTAAAGGTCTGTCCTTCAAGGGGAAACGACAAGTAGGGCAACCTAGGTTAGGCGAACATTTCAGTAACATTCTGAATGAGTGCAGTTGGGCAATTCATTGCACCGTTGTTTATTTTCCCTCGGCAAAAGATAAACCCTCGATTGATGATTGGTACTCCTGAAGAGAGAGAAGGTGTTGCTCAATTTAACGGATGGATGAACGGGGTCATATTTGGGATATGATTGAAGCATCTTATGAAGCATGTCCCTCCAAGTGAAGAGAGTTCTGTGCTTCTAATCCTTGATGGACACTGCAGCTACAAAAAGCTTAAGGTCATTCTCTATGCTCGATCTCACACACATCCACATGTTGTCCATTCCGCCTCATACGACACCCAAATTGCAGCAATTAGACAAATCCTTCATGAAGTCGGCATACGCGGAAGCCATTTCTTCTTGATGAGACAAAACACAGGTCTGAAAATCACCGAGTATGATGTTGCTCACATTGTATGTCATGCCTATGGGAAGGTTTGTCGAATGGAAATTGCCCAGAAAGGATTTTCTCGCCCGGGAATTCACCCACTCAACCCAGACATTTTCTCAGATTTCGATTTCAAGCCGACTCAAATTACTGAAGTAGAAATTGTCTCCACTAATGAAAAGTTCAATATGGCCGTGAAATTCTCACTGGGTCTCTGAACAAGAAAACTCTTGAAGAGAAGGAAAAAGCAAAAGAAGCAGTAGAAGAAAATCTTCAAAGAAGTTGAACTTCAATGCACCTTCTGCATAAAAAAAATCTGATGTGTTACACTCACATGACTTTCTCTAACTGCTCTAAAAACCTCCTACAAAAATTATTCTTCTTTCCACATAATGCTAATGGAAATAGACACTAACAGAATGCGCTTATTACTTAGTTCTTAAAAGTAAAAGGCAACTAAGGTAATGCACTATGCTTAAGTGATAGTCAAATGTTTTAAAAGCTATCGTTATGCGTTTGTCATTGCAAATCGCTTCTTTGCTTGGCCAGGAGTAGAAAAAAAGAAAAACGGACACTTCCTGTCTGAAAAAATTTAAGTAATTCACAATTGAAAGAAATAACAAGGAATACGAATCTCGGAAACAGTTACCTCCAGAACAAAAAAGTAAAGGACATAAATTGTGTGTTTTGACGTGATGTACTTTTTTTACTTTATTTTCATTTTCTTTTTACGGTTTAGCAGCTAAGCAAAATGCATCCAGAATAAAGAGGTGCTCAGAGGCTATTCCCAGAAAATTCGAGATATAATTTTACTTCATATATAAATAGCTTTGATATACGGGATTTTAATCACTATCGTTAGTGCCATTTTTAAGAAAATCAAAATTTTCCAAATTTTTTCATGTAAAGGGTAGTTTGTGGTGGGGAGGATTTTTTTAAAATCTCATGTCGTATCCTTGGAAGATACTAAACCTAAATATCAAGTTTGGTATTTAACGGTCTTTTCGTTTTGGGGCTATGCAGTCCACAGACACATACACACACAGACACACATACGAACCTTTTTTACTTTCTCCATACGCACTATGTACATAGTGTATAGAGAAAGTATTGCACTCCACCAAAAATTCGATACCGAGATTTCACCGGAAATATATGTTTTAGGTTCCCCAATATCCAAAAAAAGCATTTTTACAAAAAGGTCCGTGTATATATGTGTGTGTGTGTGTGTGTCCGTGTGCCTATGAACACGATAACTCAAAAACGAAAAGTCGGTAAAATACCAAACTTGGTATTTGAGTTTAGGATCTTCCAGGGATGCGACACGAAGATTTTGAGAAAAATACCCCAACCCCCAACTACCCTTTACATGGAACTTTTTTCGAAAATTTTGATTTTCTCAAAAATGGCTCTAACGATTTTGATTAAAATTTCGGATATTAAACATATTTACCTGACAAATGAAATTTATATCTTGAATTTTCTGGGAATAGACTCTGAAGAGTAGTTTAATCTGGATGAATTTGACTAAATTTTGAATAACTGCTAAACCGTAAGAGATGGACAAAAACTTACTACACAAAAATGTAGAGGACATTAAAACACACAATTTATGTTATACACATTTTTTTTCGTGGAGTTCGTCGTTTTTGTGACATTCCTTATTTTTGGTTTCTGCTATGAAAAACGTATACTTTTCTCATACAGGAACTTGTCAACTCCTATCCATATAGACAAAGGAACTTCACTGACATAGCAACCAGCTTTTGACTATCACTTTAACCTACAGTTGTCCCTTATTTCGCTTCTACTTACAAGGAAGCGAGTAATTAGACTAGTTCTGCTATTTTTTTCTGATTAGCATAAAGTAAATAAAAGTATAAACTTTTTAAGAACAATTTGTTGCTGGAATATAGAGAAAGTCATGTGAATGGTACACATCAGATTTTTAAAAATGCTTTTTTCGGACTCAGGAGACCCCAAAACACATATTTCCAGTGAAATCTCGACATCGAATTTGTGGGTGCATTACAATACCTTCTATATCCATCTGTACATGTCGCGCAAGAGGAAATAAAAATTTTGTTGAAAGCCATAAACATGTATCAGTGTTATCTTCACTATGTACGATATTGTATTCCAGAAATCCCAATTCTATTTAAGGTTCATGGTTTCCCAACGTGTATCAGCTATATCATAGTGCACTTAAATTACTTAATTAAACAGAAGCACTAGTAAGTTTGTTGTTCGCAACACCAATTTAGTGTAACGTAATCTGGCAAATATTGTGCAAGAACCAGTTACCAAGAACTAAACTTGTATACTGACTAAATGAGGGAACTTCGATTTTAATGACTACATTTATACCCAAATAATATATAATAGTTTGTATGACACGAAGAGCACTATTTCTATTTCGAGCCTAATAATAAAAGAAAATCTGATGTATTCCATTCACATGACTTTCTCTACATTTCTGCAACAAATTATTATTAAAAAGCTAATGCTTCCATTTACTTAATGCTAATCGAGAAAAAAGCAGTAGAAATAGTCTTATTACTTGCTCTCTTGTAAGTAGAAGCGAAATAAGGGAGCAGCATAGGTTAAAGTGATAGTCAAAAGCTGGTTGCTATATGACTGCAGTTCCTTTGTTTGTATGGACAGAAATTGACAAATTCCTGAATGAGAAAAGTGAGTTTTTCAAAGCTGAAACAAATAGCAAGCAATATTTTAAAACGATCAACTCCACAAAAAATGTATATAACAAATTGTGTGTTTTAAAGTGCTCTACATTTTTGTATGTTAAGCTTTTGTCCATCTCTTACGGTTTATCAGTTATACATTTTATTTGTCAGGTAAATATTTTTAATGCACGATATTTTAATCAAAATCGTTAGAGTCATTTTTGAGAAAATCAAAAAAAATTTAAATAAATTCTATGTAAAGGGTAGTTGGGGTGAGAGGATTTTCTAAAAAATCTTCGTATCGCATTCTTGCAAGATACCAAATATACTTACCAAGTTTGGTATTTAACGGTCTTTTCGTTTTTAAGCTAAGCTGCCCACAGACACACACACATGCACACACAGGCACACATACAGACAGACACACACACACACATGGATATTTTTCTAAAAATACCTTTTTTGGATTCAGGTGGTCTCAAAACATGTATTTCATTATTCCACATGTACTTTAATTCAATACCCTCTCTATACACTATGTACATAGTGTACGTTTCGAAGTGCTTCGAGTGCAAGCAACTTTTGTTGGATTTGGTTCATCTTGAAATAAACATACAGTAGACTGCTGTTTACGTTCCAGTTCATATGCATAGATCCATGGTTCGTCGCCTGCTACAGTTTTATAGTCTTTTGAAGTTCTATCATTTGAGCATTTGTGTGCATCAATCGCCACGAGCATTTTTTTTTACTTTCTCTATACGTACTATGTACATAGTGCACTCCATCCCAAAAATTCGATACCGGGATTTTACCGGAAATATATACTTTAGGGTCCCTTGTATCCAAAAAATTCTTATGTGTACCATTCATATGACTTTCTCTTCATCTCTGCAACAAATTATTCTGAAAAAGTTTCTAATTTTATTTACTTCATGCTAATCAGAAAAAAAACTAGCAGAAATACTCTTATTACTTGCTTCGTTGTAAGTAAAAGCGAAATAAGGGAGTATCATAGGTCAAAGTGATAGTCAAAGCTGGTCGCTATGTGACTGAAGTTCCTTTGTTTGTATGCACAGCAGTTGACAAATTCCTGTATGAGAAAGGTATGTTTTTCTAAGCAGAAACCAAAAACAAGGAATGTCACAAAAATGATGAACTCCACGAAAAATAAATATATAACATAAATTGTGTGTTTTAACGTGCTCTACATTTTTCCTGCAGTGAGTTTTTGTCCGTCTTTTGCGGTTTAGCAGTTATTCAAAGTTCCGTAAAATTCATCCAGAATAAAGTACTCTTCAGAGGCTATTCCCATTAAATTCAAGATATACATTTTATTTTTCAGGTAAATATCTTTAATATATGGTATTTTAATCAAAATTGTTTGAGCAAATTTTGAGAAAATCAAAGTTTTCGAAAAAAGTTCCATGTAAAGGGTAATTGGGGTGGGGGGGATTTTTCTCAAAATCTTCGTGTGCATCCCTTGGTATTTTACCTACTTTTCGTTTTTGAGTTATCGTATTCTCAGACACACGGACACACACACACGCGGACCTTTTTCCGAAAATGCTTTTTTTAGATAAAGGGGACACTAAAACATATATTTCCGGTGAAACCTCGG
The DNA here is from genome assembly GCA_030762935.1 of Hymenopus coronatus. NCBI lineage: Eukaryota > Metazoa > Arthropoda > Insecta > Mantodea > Hymenopodidae > Hymenopus > Hymenopus coronatus. Next base: position 13,329,227 of record CM060885.1, on the reverse strand, counting down.
TATCGAATTTTTGGGTGGAGTGCAATACCTTCTCTATACAATATGCACATGGTGCGTATAGAGAAAGTAACTAGTGAGTACGCATCTGACAACAGTGAAACCTTTTGAATGTTGTGTGGTGAAGGCTTTGGTGAGGATTAGATTCAGGTGAGAAATATGTGGGATTGGGCACATGAAAATTGCACTCATTTGGAACCTGAAGCAGTTAATTACATATGTGATAAGTGTCTGCAGTTATAACTTTCATTCTTGTTCAGTAATACAAGCTAAATAGGGTCTCAAATTAAATTTCAAATAGTAAGCAGAACTACCCACCAACTTTTCAAAATGCCAGAAACTGTTACATATTAATATCTACATTATTAATAAAATTCAGGTTTTCTGTTTATTGCAGCATTGTTGTGTTAGAAAGCTTTGAATATCTTTGATTATACACTTAACATCTCCAAAAGAAAATATTCGAAAAAATTATTAACTGGCCGGACATAGACTTCTCTACATTACTCTACAAGGTTCCTAGAGAATCTGATCTAGTAATAAGCTAAAAAGACAAATAGTAATTACCTAGAAACTTACGATACATATATAATTATATTTAAAATAAGATATGCTTGTAATTAAACTGTACCACCAGTTTAATTTAAATTCATGCTCTGCATTTATTCAAAATGGTAATACTTACCGATGCCGTAGCTGTATCATAAATCGTTCGTAATGTGAGTGTGACGTATGACAGTAACTATAATTTTGTCAACTTTAACTATATATATATTTTTTTTTAATAAATGCAGATGTTAATTTTATAATATTACCAATATTTGTTTTATTTCATTTCAGTCTTCGTGCTAAAACATTGTCATTTTGCTGAACATCAATTTAATGGGAATGTGTAATTAAGACACATTATATTTCTTATTGAATTCCTTTCCATTATTATTTTCTAATTTGGATTGCTAACACGTCTAAGAAAACTTGTTTGTCTGGGATATATAGAAACCAAAACGAGTTCATATTATCATCTTTACCTCTTAGGTCCCATTCAGAATTAAAGTAAGCGCAGTCGCGGCACACGTGCAAGAATTGGCGCACATGTTATCAAAGTAAGCATTAAAATCGTCACGAAAAGTGTTACGTAACGCAAGAGTTTGTAACTTCTAAACTTTGTTCTTATATTGCTTCCACAGTGGAAGAATTCTGCATTTCTTTCAATATTTTTACAGTATGTGAGCAATACACGAGTGCGTTGTGAGATTTTATGTCATGTACTTCACAATCATGGTGCTCATCATGCCATTTTAAATGCCTGATCTGTTGTTCTCTTGTTTATTGAATATAAACCATATCGTCGCCAGGAAAGCTTCAACTCTTAAATTTATATTAAAATTTAAAGAAATTAAATGATAGTACCTCCGTTATAAACTTATATGGATATAGTTTTGTAAAACCGCAATCATTGTAATACATTGAGTAATGGTAGCGGCAACTCACCGTTAAGGCGCCTAGGAAGAGGAGGGCGAAGTGCTCCACCCCAAGCACCGATGCTGTCAACTTGAGATCACGTTCAACTTCAGCGCTCACTAAACAACAATTATTCACTTTGTTAGTGCAAGGTCCAGTGAACTGATCCTATTCTGCTACAAACCTATAAGAAATCTAATTTCTCTCTTAAGGCTCTGCTGTATATGTAGTTGTATGAACCCAGAAGCAAACCCCAACTACCCCTTATCATAAAATAGGTACTATATTTAATTCCTTTTTATCTAAACACTCTGATATGGTACATATACATGACTTTCTCTACCCATTTCTCATAACAATATTCTTAAGATAACTTCTCTTCTATCTACTTCACGTTAATCCTGCTTAACATTTGCAGACAAAATGTTATTACATATTTCCTTGCAGATGCAACGGAATACAGACTTGCACGATGGTCAAATCTTTAAAGAGCTGGTCACTATATGAAATTTGATTTCTGTCCTCCTTGCTTCACTATCAGAAAGAAAAACAGATAGTTACTTCCTATTTGAGAATAATAAGGAAAGAGTTAACTCCATAAAAATGCATTTGACATAGTTTGTGTTTTAACGAGATCTACACTTTTTTGGGCAGCAAGTTTTATCTATCTGTTACGGTTAACGTTATGCAAATGACTATCAGAAAGAAAAGAACCTCAGAGGAAGTTCCCAGGAAATTCAAGATATATGACATTCATTTGTAATAAATATTACTAAACATATGGAAATTTAATTAAAATAGTTTACAGTTATTTTAGAGAAAATCTCAATTGTTTGCCTTCCATGTAAAGGTAGGGGGATTTTCTTGGAAATCTTGTGATGCATCTTTGAAAGACGCATTTGTTAAATACCTATCAAGTTTTTATTATTTTTTTAAGCTGAACGTTCTTTAACCTTATTGGTCATATCGGACAATGATCTCGGGGGTCCCGGGAACTTAAGATTACTTCACATTCGTCTTTTCAGGATAAGGGAAACCCCTGAAAACTCTTTATACGGGTAATTCACCCTAAGCGAGATTCGAATTCGCGACCTCTCGAATGGGCAGGCATGCTAACAGCCGTTGTTTCTGAAAAGGATTTGGTCTGGGGACATGACTTTTCGTTTTTGTGTTGTATTGAACATAGGTACACTCGAACACAGGAACATTTTCTGAATATCTTTCTTCACTTTTTTGTTTATTTCTTCTTCTTCCTTATTTTTATTATTCAAGGGATATAAAACATATATTTCCGCTGAAATCTGCACATGCAATTTTTTCGTTGAATATGATACTTTTCCTACTATCTATAGGTAGTAGAGAAAGTAAAAGTTCTGATATCTCTCAGCCATATGCCTATTCTACTCACTCTTCTAGAAACTAATTCTATAAAATGTCATGTTTCTTCCTATACTTCATTACTGATTTATGTTTTTAATGTAACTTGACACCTTTTAGCCTGATTGGTTATGTCGTACGAGAATGAAATCGGTGAAACGATTTTGGGTCCATGGAGCTTAAGAGCTCCCATAAAATATATAAATAAGAAAAGAAAATAAAAAAAATATATAAAAAATTCTTTTCCGTGTAACTTACCTTAAGCGAGATCCAAACTTGTGACCACTTTAATGTGAGACAGATACGCTTCCCCATTCTACTTGTCTATTTTGTTGTTGACATAAATAAATCTAATTTATCTAAAGCGATAATCGAATGTTTTCAAAGTCGGTCGATATGTAAAGACTTTGAAATTCTACTATCTTTACTAGCATTCGTAAAAACACGTTTTAAGACCACTGAATAGCAAAATTGAACTTCACAAAAGCGTCTGTGCATGTGTGTCCGTCTGTGTGTGTTTGCAAATATATTATATAAAAAATAAAATTCCTTAATTACGGAATTTGGTATTTCAACTGAGCATTTTCAAGGTTGCGACGAAGATTTTAAAGTAAACCCCTTACCCTATACTTCCTTTATATGGAAAATATTGATTTTCTCGAAAATGTATGTCAATATTTTGAATAGGATTCCATATGTTTAAAATATTTTATGGCAAATAAAAATAGGTATTTAGTTTTCTTATTAAGTCCTCTAATGTCCTCTTCCTTATTAGTTCAGCATAACTGGTAAGCTTTAAATGATAGACAAAATCTTACCAGACCAAAAATGTGCATCTCCTTATGTCAAATTTTGAGTCACTTATTGTTGGTTTAAATGTACCGACATTTCTATCTTTCTCAAATGGGAAATAGCTATTCTTTCCTCCCTTCTAGTCTTTCAAAGTCCTCACATAATAGCCAGCTCTTACATGCATTGAATTTCACTTAATCTACTACATTCTGCTGTTCCCATTTTATATACCTATAAGTAAATGTATAACAAAATCATTTCTACACATTTTTAAGAGATTAACATGAAATACAAAAATAGGCTTTCGTGAGAATAGTTTGTTAAATAACGGGTAGAGAAAGGCACGTGAATGCAACGCATTAGTATTTTGAAAATTAAACCATGCTGCCCTTCACTGAAGGGAGGCCACAAATACCCTGTGATTCACTTTTCCCTAAAATATTCTTACATATGACGAAAATATGCATCTAAAATTTACAAATATGATTTAATACGGTTTTCACAATATTACTGTGGAAAATACAGTCTGTTTCAAAACGACACCAAACGAAGATAGCAGTCGATTAGCTTACACTTTGACTTGTCCGAAACTTGATGTCGCAACTTTCAAACTTTTATATTTAAAGTTTTATGTGTGTTTAGAAATCGAACACATTTGGGATTAGGCAGCGAAGGAACAACTGTTGTCATACGCCACGTAAAAAACCTCAGAACGTGTTATACGAAACACATAAAACCCACATGCTACGTTTTCCATTACTAAGGTGACCAGTGCCGCTCCGGCGTGTCTATCAAACCACCCCTACACCATGCGACTGGGACCTTCGCTACCAACCGGCATCTCTGTGGAGTGGGCCAGGCATGTGCCATTTGGTTATGTACGACTGCCTAATCCATGGTGATTTTATGGCAGATTTTGTATGTGCCGAATTTAGAGCTGAAAATTATATTCGCATATCACGTACGGAATAACCAACAAGGTCCTCATCTTCGTTTGGTGTCGTTTTGAAACAGCCTGTATATAAGGCGTTAAGGAATATTTCAAAAGCTTTTTGCTAAAGAAAGTCTTTCTATTTAAATTATGTAGTTTTGTGAAGTTAATTTGTCTACATTTTATACTTTCTATGTTACATAAATGGTTTGTAATTTAGAATTATGGGGTGTTTCGCGGGATATTCACAAAAAATTCAACTCAATTATTATTCATGCAAATATTTCAACATGAGATTTTGTAACAGAAATTGTCAGAGCCATATTAAGACAGTAAAATACAGATCGTGTGGGGTACAGGTAGAGATATTTTAATAATACTCATTTTCTTCGGCGCCTTCTTTTCGTCTAATAGTTTTTTCACAAATCAAGCACATAATTTACTGCCTGATATTTTTTGCACCCGTGAGCACTTTTCAGTATTGAGTATCGACTTTATTTTCAGTTTTCACACCGCAATAACTGACCTGCTTACCTAGGTAGTGCGAGTCAGCAGTCGAACTCGGTCCTGATACAATATTCGTTACTGCGTTACTCAAGGTTACGCTTTCGGCACCGCGCTCAGGGTGGTTTTTGTGCGTCATGCCTACGTGTACGACCTGAAGACATACTTCTCTTAATAAGTAAAATTATAAGTCCGCAAATGAAGCAAATATTGACGTAATGTTGCTCATTGCACTGTTCTTAATTGCCAGTACAAATATCTGCACTTTCAACCCTAAGAGCCTGTATAATGATCAATGTCCCAGGTAAGGTTTCCTTGGAAGTTCCTGAAAATCTTCACTTCACAACTTTAAGCTGTGTGGCCCAGTTAATTCTTAATTCTCACTGATAATTTTTTTCTGTTGGCATGAGGGCGTTATGCTCGAGAGCGCCGCAAGGCATTTTTTTGGGTCCAAATTACCAACACATAAGTGAGAAATCAAAGGAATAGATTACGCATGAGTAGAAAAGACCTACTATTGCTTATATTTGTATTCGCAAGCTGTGCAAAAGAATTGCAACACTACGCTTTTACTTTACTCCTAAGAATTCAAGACTCAATACCATAAAACGGTTGCGTCATTTCCATAAAAAGCAGTACTTACAAGGACGAAATTAACGGTCTACATACCTACTTTGCCTCCACGATCTACATGATCTCTCCATAAGTTTTCAGACAGCGTGGAGCCTCCCTGAATAATGCGCACTATATCCAGTAAGGAGATAAACTGCAACAAAAGGTATGTGATGGTGAAATGCCGTAGTAATGGTTTATTATGCAAAGTAACAGCAATGTCAACCACAGGCACATCATCACCTCAATGCTTTCCTAAAAGCCATCAAAGGTTTTGAACACATTGAACATAACTAGTATATTATAATATAGGATGCCACACTAAAACTGGCCCGGGAACTGACTGCTCGCACGAATTGTTGCACGAGCAACTACAACAACAAATAGATAACTATGTAATAATTAGATAACAAAGAAATAATAAATGCAGGCGATCTGTCCCACTTCACTCAATCAATCTCACGAATTAATGAAAAATTCATAGAATACAGGACTGTCAGCAAAGGTTTGTGTCTACCACGCTCACCAGACCCAACCACGTGTTGCTTTTAGCTGTGGATCAGTCTAAAGGGAAACGTATACGCAAATACCGAGAAACTTTAGATGACTGGAACTACAATATTCATAATCACATTTTGAGAATTGACGTGACAGAGTTGCGCAAATTCTATAAACATGTTAGGGCGCGTGCAAAAGTGTAGTAAAGCACAAGGAGGTCATTTTCTGTATCTTAAAACACAGAATCAATTCAGTAAATGTCGACCTTGAATTAACTTATTTGTTATTTCTTTTGCTTTTTATTATAATCGCCTATTTTAACAAGTACATTATTTCTATCCCTACAATTTCACCTATATCTTCAGGTTAAGCTCTTACATAAGATCAGTAAGATTGAAGAATATTTACAGAAAACTCAAAGCCTGCAATTTATTTTCCATGTAAAAGTCTATATAATTATGGTGTATTCACAAAAGCGTTATAACCATCCTAAATAACATAAAAATAAGAAGAAATGTTACTATAAATAATCACTTGGTTTGGGAAAATAATCAC